>OZ018321.1:50901148-51068148 GCA_963969495.1 Ceratothoa steindachneri | reverse complement strand
CCCTTGTCGCGGGAAGAGAGCTTGTGTGTACCTTTGACTTTTCGAGCTATGTCGGCGGGGGTACCTCTTCCGGGTACCCCTGGTAGGGCTTCCCTTGTCGATTTTGTCGAAAACGAGATTCCAGACTAAGTGCGTCATTCCTTCCTTTTTCTACTCTATCATTCTTCTTTTTTACTTTCATCCTATCTCTCCCACTTATACAAAAAGAAAAAACAACAAAAAAAGCCTACTCCTATCATGTCACTCTTTCGCTTTTTTCCCTCTATCTACATATAAGGACCTGGCAGCTACCTCACGCTTCAGAAGAGAGGCTTTGGAACCTCTATAAACAACGCCAATCGACGCTCACTGGTTGCGAGAGACTAGGACTAGAGGTGTCCTAGGCGTTGGAGCACGATGAATGGGAAGAGGGTAGTGCTACGTTAACCCCTTCCCTGGCGCGTAATTATTGACCGTTCCCAGTGCCCGTTGACGGGTGCCTCTGGTAGCATCGGTCCGAGGTGACGGCCCATTGTTCCCAGGTTGGTTGCCAGGCCAATAAAAAGCCTTGGGTCGAGTCTCTTGGTGGGGCGGGATATCCATTGAACGCTGCTCCGAGATCCTGGCCGTTGTGAAGGGAACTAGTAGGAGTTTAGTAAGGGGCGTGCTTCGTTGTTGTTCACCTGGTGACAAATCGATGGCCCCTTCGGGGACCGTCTGTGTTGCTTGGTTGGGAGCCACGGCATGCCGAGGCTTGACGACTCGGTCGGACGAACAGCAGCACATGGAGCGTGCCTTCTGGAAGACTCCGAAACTACTCTGATCAATAGGCGGGAGCGACTCACGCAGGAAGAACTCACCAACCCCCCTTTTTATTATTGATTGGTCGCAAAGTATTGAAAGAGAGAAAGTGTTCAAAATGACCCGCAAGAAAGGACCAGGAGCTCTAAAATACACGTGCGCAATATGCCACATAGGGTGCGTGGACTTTCCGGAGGGGTGTTTTTCGGAATGCCACCCGGCCAGTTCCTGCACCGACTGTATTTTAAACGGCTAAATCAAGGAGCTAAAGGAAACATGCATGGTTTCCGAGGACAGATCCAAGAAGTTGGAGGAGAAAATAAGTAGCCTCGAATTAGAACACGCCGGACTGATTCGCAGGCTAGAGGTCAGAATAGGCCGAGCTAACGTCAAGCCCTGTACTAAACACTGCATCTGCAGCATTACCCCCAGAGCTAGGTCCGCATGCTACGGATAAACCCTCAAAGAAAAAAAAAGGCAGGAAAAGAAACAAGAAGAAGAGAAAGTTGAAACAGAAGATAAAGTAGAAGCTGAAAAAGAGAAAGTTGAAGCAGAGGAAGCAAAGAGAAAAACAGAAGAGTATGTAACAAAGGAAGATAGGGGGGAAAAGATAAATAAGAAAAAACAGAACAAGAAAAATAAGATGGAGAAGAAAGAGGGAACCGAGAGTTCGCTTCCGCAAGGAAAGCCTCAAACCTCTGCACGGAAATGTCCGAGGGTTACCCTTGTGGGCGATTCCCAAGCACAAGGTTTGCAGCTCCTGCTAGCGGCCGCCTTCGCACTATTGTGGAGGTATGCTGCCAGCCAGGACGGGGAAACCACCACATCAGGGTAAAGGCTGAGAAATCTCAGATCTCCGAGAATTCAGTCGTTGCCCTGATGGTGAGTGGGACTGACCTCTACCTCCGAGGAGGCAAAGTAGGCCCCAGCGAGAAAATTCTCAACACGGTCATGGGAGCCGTGGACGACTGCGGATTGAGAACTCGCAAATGGGTCGTTGTAGGGATGCTCCCAAGAAGAGGTCCTAGCCGGACAGCTCACTCAAAGAACGTGACCCTGAACCAGCGCCTGTCCGACCTCTGTACGCCGGAAGGGGTCTTCTTTCTGGACCCTTACCGCACCTTTTACGGTCGAAACGACCTTTACCAGAGGGACGGAGTGCACCTTTCATTCAAGGGAAAGGCTGTACTCTGTAACTTAATCCAGGATGTCGTAGAGTGGACGCAGAGGAGCGTCTGACCCAGAGTGAAGGCGGACATAAGACAGTATGCCCATGTCACTCTTGGAACGACGTTTTTAGATGTGGCAAAGAGGGGTACTGCCACAAAAAAAGAAGCCTGGAAACGGAAGAGCGTAGGAAGTCCTACACTGGGGGACTCCCTAAAAGTTCTTCTGTTCAACGCGAGGTCAATCAGGAATAAGTTTCTTGAGCTCCGTGGCCTCGTAGCAGCAGAGGAATCTGAGATGGTGGCCATAACGGAGACGTGGATTAAAACCTCAAGCCGAGATTTTGAAGGTGAATTCACGATTCTCGGTTAACAGCTCTTCCAAAAAGATAGGCCAGACAGAGAGGGTGGCGGTGTGATGTTGTATGTCAAGGATACTCTCAACTCGACGGATTGCAACATCGTATCTGACCATGAACTACTAGGTGTTGACCTAGAGATAGGTCCTGCCAAATACAGGACCCTGGTGCTTTATAGACCTCCTGCCCAACTCGTTGAAAAGGACAGAGATCTGTACCAGCTACTAGGAGAACTTGTCGAAGACAGAGTGTGTATCGTCATGGGTGATTTCAACACACAAGTTGACGGGGAAACCAGAGAACCCTGTGGCGAGAACGCACTACTCTTGGAGTTAACGAACAACGAGTTCCTGACTAAATGAGTGAGAGAGTTTACGAGAGGAGACAATATCCTCGACTTGGTTTTCACCTCTGAGGATGACATCGTTGAGAACCTCTCTGTTGGCGAAGAGCTCGGTGGCAGTGACCACCGACTAATTAGATTTGTAGTCAAAGTCCCCAAGGCAGAGCCTGCAACTAGTAAATCAAGGAAACTGGATTTAAGAAGAGCAGACTTTGCAGGTCTACGCGCGGGACTGACTGACGCGAGGCTAGAAGAGTGCGAGGCTGTTGAAGACTCTTGGAACAGTTTCAAAACCACATTCATGAGTCTTCAATCGCGTTTCATCCCTCTGAAATGTCCCCGTCGGTCCTCTGTTCAACCAAAGTCGTTTAATCGAGAAATCGGGGAACTGCTTAGGGAGAAGAGAAATGTGTACCGGCAATCGAAGATATTAGGTGACTTTTACGAATACCGGAGAGTGAAGTCCGGCATAAGGGCGGCTAAGGCGGTCTGAGGAACTCCGAGTGGCGAGACTCTGTAAAGAGAATCACAAGGAGATTTTTGGATATGTGAACAGCCGTAAACCAATTTGTCGAACGATTGGCCCTTTGAGGAATGAGGAGGGGACATTTGAGCATTCAATGCAGAAAATGCTAACCTCCTCAACGACTACTTCTCTTCAGTGTTTACTGAAGAGTGTGGTCCCATTTTCCAGCCGACGGATTCCTACTCGGGGGAAAAGCTGTAGGCAATGGACTTCACCGAAGGAGAAATAAAGAAAAAGATCGCTGACCTAAAGACGAATAAGTCCCCTGGACATGACGGGTTTCTATCCAAGGTGTTGAATGAAGTGTGCGATGAAGTATCACGACATCTGTGCGCTATCTTTAACATGTCAATCCGTACCGGATGCGTTCCTAGAGACTGGCTTGAGGCGGAGGTGACTCCGATCTTTCAAGAAAGGAGACCCCAGCCATCCGTCAAACTACCGACCTATCAGTCTGACTTCGATAGTCGGTAAACTCATGGAAAGCATGATGGTGGACAAAGTTACGTCGTATTTAGAGTCAAACCTGCTACTGAGGAGTTCCCAGCACGGCTTCCGAAGGCAACGGTCATGCCTGACGAACTTGTGGAATTCTTCCACTTCGTCTTCAGTGAGCACGATCGGGACAAGGCGGTGGACGTGGTCTACTTAGACTTTCAGAAAACCTTCTGATAAGGTACCACACCACTGCCTTCTCCGGAAAGTGCGAGCACTAGGCATAGACGTAAAAGAAGCCGGCTGGATCGAGAACTAACTAAGTGGCAGACGGCAACGGGTGGTGGTAAATGGACAGGCTTCTGAGTGGGTGCCCGTTACTAGCGGGGTGCCTCAAGGTTCTGTCCTGGGACCACTACTATTCATCATATACGTCAACGACATGGACAGTAACATGGTTGCCAAGATTGACAAATTTGCCGACGATACCAAGCTTGGTATGAACGTTGCAAAGGATGGAAATACTGCCCACCTGCAGGAAGATCTTGGGAAGATTGGGGAGTGGTCGGACACGTGGCAAATGCCTTTTAACGTGAGGAAATGCAAACTAATGCATATCGGCCACAGAAACCCCCAATCTCAGTATATCCTTAATGGGCACTGCTCTTGAATAAAGTGACACTGAGAAGGACTTGAGTGTAACTATCACTAGCGACCTCAAGTTCTCGAAACAGTGCATCGAGTCAGAGAAGAAAGCCAAAAGGATGTTAGGCTACACAAAGCACCAGTTTGGATACCGTAACAAGGAGATAGTACTTTGTCTGTACAACTCCCTCGTTCGGCCGCACCTGGAGTATGCCGTACAATTTTGGAGTCCTTCGTTTCGAAAGAACATTACAAGTTTGGAACGCGTACAAGCTAGGGCAACCAAACTGATTCCCTCTATCCGACATAAAAGTTATGAAGATAGATTAAGGGAATTAGATCTGTCCTCGTTGGAAACCCGTAGACTTCGTGGTCAGCTCATCGAAGTTTTCAAAATACTTCGAGGGTTCGACAATGTTGACTACAGGGATATTTTCACAATTGTTGAGAGCAGAACAATAAATCACGGCTTTAAACTTGAACTGAAGCGTTACAACCGCGATCTGTGTGGAAAACCTTTCACGTACAGTATCTGCGGTAGTTGGAACGCACTTCCAGTGGAAGTTGTCAACAGTGAATCTGTTGACCAGTTCAAGTCAAGACTAGACAGGGTCTTGAAAAATGGCCGTTTAAGGACGTAAAGCATTTGAGCAGAGATGTGCCCGCTCGACTGCTAGTCCAAAGGTGCCCTCATTGAATGGACTGTAAGGTCTTCTAGGGTACCTTCTATCCTTGTTGTTACTCTCTCTCTCCCTCTCTCGTTCTCTTTCTCTAATTCTCTCTCTCGTTATCTTTTTCTCTCTCTCATTCTCTTTCTCTCATTCTCTCTCTCTCGTACTCTTTCCCTCTCCCTCTCGTTCTTTTTTTCTCTTTCTCGTTCTCTCTTTCTCTCTCTTTCTCTGCCTCTCTCTCTCTCTCTCTCTCTCTCTCTCTCTCTCTCTCTCTCTCTCTCTCTCTCTCTCTCTCTCTCTCTCTCTCTCTCTCTCTCTCTCTCCTTCTACACTTGTTAGTTAGAAAGTTGGTTTTCGGACAGGCGACAGAGGGTTACTATCGGTGGCCACGCCGCTCGGTGCTCGTCAGTAACGATCCGAGTCCCTCAGGGCTCCGTGTTAGGCCTTCTGTTATTCATCATCTACATTGACGACGTAGATGAAGGACTGGTGAGCCGCCTCGCGAAATTTGCAGACGACACAAACTTGGAGCGAACTTAGTGACTCCAGAAAACATAGAGCGGTTGAGAGAGGACCTGCGGATGTTCGGCGAGTGGTCTGACTATTGGCAGATGCTTTTCAACTTAGATAAGTGCAAGGTGATGCACATCTGGTATCGAATCCCCGGTCAGACTAAGAGCTACAAGGTATGCGGCTCCAGTCAACTGGTAAGGGGCGCGACGCTTTGTCATCATAACCGCCGTGCTGACGGGATCCAGCGCTCCGTCCGGCCCCAGCTTAGCCTCTCTTGCTTCCTTCAGATAGCCTGTATTTCTCCCCTACTTCGTCGCTTTTCATAAAACCTCTGCCACAACTTTCAATGGTCAGCCTCTAAATTCATAGGGTAGATGCTGACCTTCTTCTCAAGCGAACCGTCCCGGATCGGGGCTGAGGGGGGAGGGGACGATGTTCCCTAACCCCTGAGCTCCGGTTCGGGATGGGGTTTTTTTAACAACCTGTTTCATCCCCACCCATACCTTCCTCACATCCCTTTTCCTCTCCTCTTCACATTCTATCCATTTTTACGCCGCGTCTAAGGTGGAGCCGCCATGCCGAAGGACTGCCAGGCCACAAGGCGGGAGGGGTGGTCTTAAATGGCGGCGCCTGGCTCTGCCAGGCCTGTAAGCACCTCTTGCAGTGCGGGCAACTGCGAGAGGTGATGAGCGGTTGCATCTCGTAATAAAAAGAGGGTCACCATGACCAATGATGAGTCTAACCAAAAAACCCCCTTAACTCCCCCTGTACAAACGACGGAGCCGCTCTCGGGAAGCTCCACAGAAAAAATGGAGGTTCCCCCCTGTGCTTGCGCAGGGGACCCTCCATATTTCTTCAACCGGAGAGGAGGCTTACTCCTCTCCTACGCCTACATGTGAAGGGGACTCCCCCTCACCGACTTCTCTGGAGGCGCTTTCGGGCACCTCCATTCTTCGAGCGGCAGTCCCCTCTGTTCTTTCTAAGGGGACTGCCAAGAAAGCCAGAAGGCAGCCCATTGCCGACCGCCCCACGTGTAAGCGGCTCTGTAGGACAAACCCCCCTTAGGCGGGAGAGAGAAGCCAGGCCCCTTCGGTCGCTTCTTTCCAAAGACCTGCTGGCAAGAATATTAAACCTTGCCGGGGCCAAGGCCTGTGCCTCCCCACAAAAGACTGGTGACGCTGCCAAGGGGACCTGCGATGTCCTGGGAGGGGATGGCCAACTGGAGGCCCCTCCTGTGATAGACATGGTCCTTGAGGAAACCCAGCTTCAGACGGTAGGACCTTCCATGGGGAAAATCCGGGCTCAGCGCCAAGCACCGAACCTGAATCCGCCTCTATGCAAGGTCTTCCTCAAACTGCTGAGACACCGAGGCAGTGCAAGGAGGAGAGGGATCTCCTCCAACCGGTGCCCCTGTGACCACCAGGACCTTCTCCATTTCGGAGAAGGACCTGGCTGAGGCCGGTCCATTTGGCCTAGGGGCTCCTATCGGTGGAGGTGAGAAGCGGGTTAATTCCCCGCCCTCCTCTCCAAAAAAGAAAAAGACGAAAAAGACAAAGACTAGGAAGACTCGGGGCTCCCCTCCACCCGCAGGGCTACGAGGACGGATGGGTCTGTGTGACTTTGGCAAGCGACCAAGCCAAGATTCGCACATCCGGCCCCTCTGCCCCTCCGGTTGCGGAGCCACTGACGAAAACTAAAAGTGCAGAGGGCGGAGCCTTGATGATATCGGGGCGCCAATTCAGAGGTTACCTGGCGTTTTCGAGCCCGCTGGCTTCAAACTCTTCCTTGGTATTCGCTCCACTAATGGCAGAATGTTGGCCAAGGGCAACATGATCCATCAGAGGAGAGGATTAGCTAGTACAATTAGTAGAGAGCCGAAGGTGACCCGTTTCTCGGACAGGAGCCTTCTGGCGAATGCGGCGAATCCCGCCGAGGCGGCTAAGATAAGTGCTCTTCAGGCACTTCATGGCACCCCGGTGAGTGTGACGCCGCACTCTACCATGAACTTTGTGAAAGGAGTAGTTTATGCGAGGGAACTCGTTGACTACTCCATGGGGCGGTCAAAGTCAAATGTGTGATGAGAAAACAGAGAGGGGTCTCAAGACCAACCCCTACACTCTTCGTTACGTTCGACTGTGACAAGCTCCCTGAGTTGGTGCGTGCCGGTTGGTACTGCTACCGCATGAAAGCATTCGTGCCACTGCCGTGGAGGTGCTATTACTGTCACCGCTTCGGCCATATGAATCGTTCTTGTAGACGTGCAAAGTCAGGGTCACCCGAAGTTTGTGTAAATTGTTCCAAGGCCGCACACGATAAGTCCAAATCATGTGTGGCAAAGTGTGTCAATTGCGGAGAGCCACACCCCACTTCTTCGAAGCAATGTGGTGCATATCTCCTTGAGAAAGAAATCCTGGCCGTTCAGGCCCAGAATAGACTCTCATTCCGCGAGGCTAAGGACTTGGTTCTGTCGCGCCCAGCTCTGCCTTGGACGTCATATGCCTCAATTAGTTAGAAAGGCACCCTCTGCTCCTAGCCCATCCAGGCCAACGAGCACGGTTGTTTCCGCGCCCATTCGGAGCCCTTCTGCGGGCTCTACTCAACCCGGACGCTCCCCTGGTAAAGCTGGCGGCAAAAATAGTTCATACCCAGCCCCGGCTAAAACCAGGGCTCCTTCCTCTTTCCCCAGCGTGACCGTTTCCCGTAAGGCGAAACGGCCACGCGCCTCCACCGAGTCGTTAGACTCACAGGAGGCAACACCCTTGAAGATGGTCGCTAGGCCATCTTCCGGGGTTCCTAAAGCTGTTCCCCGAAAGGAGGACAGCAACAAAGGAGCTTCGGCTCCTTCGCCCACGCCATGAGGTGGAGCGAGTGGCTCGGAGACGGTGGTTCCTCGAAAAGAGGGCCCCCCGCCTCCGAAGCCGCAGCGCCCGCCTAAGGTTTCGAGGCGGAGGGAGGAAAAGACTCGCATGGCGAGCCTAAACTCCCCCAATAAGTCCTTGAAGGCAACAGCGCCTTCAGCGCTTTGTCCGGCCAACAGCGCCCGGGGTTCTGCCCCCGGGAAGCGTACGGCCATTCCCGTTAGGGTCTTCAGTTCGAGGAGGGACCCCGCGTCTCCTCCGAGCTAGGCCTGGAAGGCATATTCCTTCAATGGAATTGCCGTGTCCTCCGGGCCAGCTGGGAGGAGCTGCGGAGGCTCGTCTCGTCCCGTTCCCCGTTAGCAATCTTTTTGCAGGAGACCATGCTAGGCGCGTGCCCCCTGCCTGCCCTCCCGGGGTATAAGGGTCTTGCGACCCCATCACCGCGGGATGGCCGGGCTGGGGGATGCGCGGTTTACACCCGGCATGATGTCTCCGTTCTTCCTTTCTCTTTAGATACCTTCTTTCAGACAGTGGCTGTGCAGCTGCACCTGGATATGAGGTATAATATCATTTCTGCGTACATTCCACCATCAGCTGACTTCGACGCGGGGGACTTCCGCCGCGTCGTGGCACGGTTGCCGAGGCCCTATCTCTTGCTTGGAGATCTGAACGGCAGGCATCCTCTCTGCGGAGATTACTCCATTAATCCCAGGGGACAAGTCCTTGCCGATCTGATCGAAGAGCTTGAGATGGGTGTCCTAAACGTGGATCAGTTTACGCATCACTGTCCGAGAACCGCTTCATTTTCTTGCCTTGACCTATCTTTGTGCTCTTCGGATGCACAGCCTGATTTTGATTGGGGGGTGGTCGATGACCTCCATGGTAGTGATCACTTTCCCATTCAAATATCATTTTCAGGGCAACTGCTGACTGAGAGCCCACCTTGGTGGTGCTTGGCGCGGTCGCGGTGGCCTGCATTTCAGGAAATGACGACTGAATTCTCTATCTCAGTCAAGGAGTTTAGGTCGGTAGATGAGGCCGTTGAGTTCTTCTCCGGCAACCTCATCGCCGTGGGCCTGACTACTATTCCTAGGACATCTGGCCGTTTTGCACGCATACCACTCCCATGGTGGTCGGCCGAGTGTAAGACGGCCCTGAAACAGAAGCGTTATGCCTACATGCGCTATAAGCGCCGCCCGAACGATTTCACTGTCGCTAAATTTCGTCGGGCTAGGGCTAGTTTCCGGTATATTTCGAAGCACGCCCACCGCTCTTCTTGGCGGGCAAACGTTTCTTTACTTAACGGGAACGCCTTTTTTAGCTGAGGTGTGGAAGCGAGTCAAAAGGATTCGGGGCAAGTTCTCGCAGGACCCCCCTCCTGTTCTCCAGGAGAATGGGACCGCAATCTCGGACCCCGCGTCCGTGGCGGAATCCTTAGCGAGCGCTTTTTCCGCATTCTTTAGCCATGATTCTGCTCCGCCAGCATTCAATGCACATCATGATGTCGCGGAAGGCCGCCGACTGGACTTTACCTCCAGAGGTGGAGAACCCTTCAACGACAAGTGTACTGTGAGTGAGTTGCGCTCCGCTCTCGCTTCGTGCGTGAACAACGCCCATGGTCAGGACGATGTCCCGTACGCCATGCTTCTACACCTGGGTGAGCGAGGCATGGCCTTTCTGTTAGATTTGTTCAACAAGATCTGGGTGGAGGGTCTTCTCCCAGACTCCTGGCGAATCGCTACTGTGCTCGCCTTTCGCAAACCGGGGAGAGATCACTCTCCCCTGACCGGTTTCCGCCCGATCTCTCTAACCTCTTGCCTGTGCATGTTGATGGAGAAATTGGTAAATGTTAGATTAGCCTTTTTCCTGGACAGCGGAGGCCATCTGTCTTCTGCACAGTGCAGCTTCCGCAAGTTCCACTCCACGTCGGATGCTCTGCTCCGACTGGAAAATGCCGTCTGCGAGACTTTCCTTCGTAGACAGCACTACATCACGGTGTTTTTCGATCTGGAGAACGCCTATGATACCGCATGGCGATACGGTATCATGGAGACTCTCCACACGATGGGGGCGAGGGGACGCCTCCTAATGTTTATATCTGAATTTTTGCGAGATCGTCGATTCCACGTACGGGTGGGGGGAGCCCTCTCCGGTCCAAACGAGCAGGAAGAGAGTGTCCCGCACGGAAGTGTCCTCAGTGTCACACTCTTTTCCCTGAGCATCAACGGTATCACCTCGGTGCTGCGAGAAGATGTTCTCGCTACGCTCTACGTGGACGACCTTTCAATCTGATTGGCGCGGCCCAGATGCCAACTCTGGAGCGTCGACTCCAACAGGCATTGAACCGCGTCTCTCGCTATGCCGAAGCGCACCGGTTTCAGTTTTCTTTGTCCAAGACTAAGGTGGTGCACTTCTGCCGCTATTCACGGCTTCACCCCGACCCAGATTTGTTTCTTGATGGGGTGTGCCTGGATGTGGTTGAATCGCACCGTTTTCTTGGTTTTGTACTCGACCGACGCCTCATCTGGGAGGCTCATATTCGCAGCCTTAGGGTCTCTTGTACCCGCGCCATGGACATTCTCCGTTCCGTGGCGTTCAGCGCTTGGGCCGCTGATAGGGCTACTGCCTTACTTTTTTATCGATCCTTTGTTCGTTCGAAGCTCGACTACGGATGCGAGTTTTATGCATTCACAGCCGAGCGTTTATTGCGGAAGGTGAATTTGATCCACCACACCGTCCTTTGCTTTGCAACCGGTGCCTTCCGGACTTCCCCCATTGAGAGCCTGCTGGTCGATGCTGGGGAGATGCCACTCGCTCTGCGCCGCGTGCAGTGAATCACTCGCCTGTACGCGCGAGCCCGGCGCCTCCCTCAGTCGCCAACAGCTCTCACTGCATCCGCAGCTGATCTCGATGGTGCCTATGCTGCCGAGAGACGCCATTCATACCCTAAGCCCTTTGGTTTTAGGGCCAGGAAACTCCTTCGAGAGGTAGATATAGCTCTCGGGCCGGTGGCGCCCCTGGTTCTGCCCAGGACACCACCCTGGGGTACCACATATGGCTATTTGTCGCCACGCCTCTGCTCCCAAAGCTTGTACGGCGCCGGAAGTATTGCGTTCGACCTTTTTGGAGCATACATCGTGTCACGCTGGAACCGTGCCAGTGTATACGGATGGCTCCAAGTCCCAAGAGGGTGTCGGCTTCCACGCCGTATCCCCTCTGTTTGAAGTCAGCGGGGCTCTACCAGGCGCTGCGTCTGTCTTCACGGCTGAGCTGGTGCCAATACACCACTCGGTACGGGAGATTACGTGACGTGCCCGGTTCGGAGACCGGATTGTGATCTATAGTGACTCACAAAGCGCCCTGAGGGCTCTCGGGGCATTGGAATCTCCGCATCCCCTGGTTCGCGATATCCGTGACGCCACGGTTATGGCGAGCAGGGCAGATGTCGAGATTATCTTCTCTTGAGTTCCTGGGCATGTAGGAATTGTAAGGAATGAGCGCGTCGATGAGGGCGCCAAAGAGTCCGCGAGGACTCTGCGACCAAACCAGCGTTTTGCTCTTCCTCTTACCGACTACATGGCAGGAATACGGGCAGCTCTTCGGACTCTTGGCAAAGAAGATAGGAGACGGTCGAAGGGAACTTAAAGTTGCGTGCCATTGCGCCGTGAATGTTCCTATGGACCTATCACCCAATGCCGTGACGGCTTCAGGTCGCTTTCTGTCGTCTCCGAATCGGACACACTCGTGTGACGCATCGCTATTTGATGGAGCGCTTGCCTGCGCCCTATTGCGATGACTGCTTCGTGCCTCAGACTGTTCGGCACATTCTTGTCGAATGTCATAGTCTGGGTGATCTTCGCGCACGTTACCTGTCCCGCTACCGGGATGGGTGGGGTCGCTACCGCCTGTCCTTTGTACTCGGGACGAGTGCATGCTCATTAACTGGTGGACTTGTTGACTATTTGGGGGAGGCCGGCCTTCTCCATTTCATTTAACTAGGTTTAGTGTTTGTGTTTGTTATTGTTTTGTTATTGTTATTGTTATTTCTTTTTATTGTTGTTTCTTGTTCAAATTTTTTAAAGTAGCCTAGAACTAGGCTGTTTCTTTACTGCGACTTATGCTTAAGTGGGCATTCGCCAGATAGCCCCTTAAAAAAAAATCCAGTCAACTGATGTAGAGAAGGACTTAGGTGTGTTGATGAGCAGCAATCTCAAATTCTTGAAGCAGTGCGTAGAGGTGGAGAACAGGGCTCAGCGCCTGCTGGGTTACATCAGAAGGCAATTCACCCTTCGAAACAAGGAGGTTGTTTTGCCCTTGTACAACTTACTGGTGCGCCTACACCTGGATTGTGCGGTTCAGTTCTGGTCTCCTCACTATAGAAAGACATCGATCATTTGGAAAAGGTACAAGTCGGAACCACAAAAGTGATCATATCCATAAAGATCAAGCCATACCCAGAAAGACTGTGAGAGCTCTGTCTCTTTTCGCTAGAGACTCGAAGACTGCGAGATCATTTCATAGAGACTTTCAAAATTTTGAAAGGCTTTAAAAATGTCGACTACATAGAGTACTTTATCCTTAACCGTAATGCGACTCGAAATCATCGGTGGAAGGTGGAGTTGCCCAGATTAAATACGCTTCCGGTGGGTAAGTCCTTCACGTACGACATCTGCAACACGTGGAACAGACTGCCAGCGGTAGTTGTCGACAGTTGCAGTGTTGAGCAGTTCAAGAGTAGACTCAATAAAATATACTTTAGAACATGATGTGACGATAGAAAGTTTTTAGTAGTGCCATTGAGATAGTCGAATCTATAGTAAATTAGTATAGCTAAGTTTCATCTTCTAATAAGTGCCTCCTCTGCATAGGCCGCGAGGCCGTTGAGGTACTTTTTTCTTTGTAACTCGTTGTAACACCCTCTCTCTCTTTCTCGTTCTCTTTCTATCTCGTTTTATTTCCCGTTCTCTCTCGTTCTCTCTCTCGTTCTCTCTCTCTCTCGTTTTCTCTCTCGAAAAACACCTTGCCGTCGGTGAAAGAGCTTGCGTGATCTGCCTGAGTTCAGCTAACTAAGATGGGGGACTTTTAGTCCGACAGGGTCACCCATGCCAGTAAGGTAACTTTAGTAGGATCCAGACGAAAAGTTGTCCAACTTCCCTACTACTTCCGTGATGCATCTTCTAGCATCCCCATACTAGCTTTATCGATTCTGTTAGCATTAATTTTCACCACTGCTCCTCAACTGTCTTTAAAAAATAAATAATAAAATCCTCTCTATTATACATAAGTTGGTTAGTTATAATGACCTCACCAGCTACCTTATGCCCTGAGAGAAGAGAGGCTTTGGAACCTCTATAAATAACGCCTTGGCGCACTCATAGGTTTCAAGAGAGTGAGATTGATGGGATCTCAGGCGTTTGTGGTACGATTAATGGAGAAATGCTAAGTGCCCCTTATAAGCTCTCTCCTAACGTGAAATGGCCTGACCAACCCCCTTGTGACCGTTACTTGGTGAACAAAGGCTCAACTGCTCTTTGGTGAGAGAGCTTTTGTGCTTTGCTGGTCGCGAGATCAGCAAAAGATCTCGGATGAAGTCGTTGGCACTTAGCTTTACTCTTTGCTTTAAATCTGGCCGTTTTTGGTTGATTAGTAGGGATTAGTAGTAAGACGGTTACAACTTAAGTACCCCTGTCGAAAAATCAGAGACCCAGTTTCTGGGGCTCTTGTGCTGCTCAGTTGGGATCTGTGGCACGATTGGGGACGCCCGGCCCAGGGGAGACATTAAAGTTGGTGTGCTTGGTCAAAAGGGTTCCTGTTGGCCGAACGACCAAAAACCTCCTGGAAATCGGCGGATGTGACATGTGCGAGAGAAAATTACAAAAAGACACCTCTTATACATATGGTCAGATATTAAATTAATTAAAATGTCGAAGAAGAATGGTCCTCAGTTTCACAAGTTAACGTGCGGAAAATGTAAAGTCTACAGATGGAGTGAGAACTTCGGGGGCAGGAGTTGCAAGGAGCTCACAGATGCCGGTAGTGTCTGTTACTTCTGCGAACTCGAAAAACGTCTGGGCGAGCGCATTAGTCAGTTGAGAGAGTAGAACTCCCTCCTCAAAAGGGAGGTTCACCTTTTGAGATCAGAGAGGTGTACGTGCCTGGATGACTCCGAAGGGAAGAAGTCTTCTAACGTGCCAGAGCTGGAGCCAGCTGCTGGGAGACTGTCTTAACGAGCCAAAAGTAAGAAAAGAAAGAGTAGGAAGGGAAAAAATAAAGAAGAAAAGAAATAAAAACGGAATAAGATAAAGTAGAAACAGAAGAAGAGAAGCCAAAGGAAGATAGGAAAAGCAAGAAGAAAAAGCAAGAAATATGGAGAAGAAAGTGGAAACAGACAAGTCACTTCCGAAAGGGAAGACTCTTTCCTCTGCACCCAAATGTGCGAGGGCCAACCTTAGTGATTCTTAAGCACGGGATCTGCAACCCCTGCTAGCGGTCCATCTTTGCACCAGTGTTAAGGTAAGCTGCCTGCTAGGACGGGGGAACCACCAAATTAGAGTAGAGGCGGAAAAATTTTGGATTTCTGAGAGCTCAGTCGTTGCCCTGGTGGTAAGTGGCAACGACTTCTACGGTATGCCCTACAAGTAGAATTCTCCACACGGTCATGGGACCTGTGGAAGACTGTTAGTTGAAAACTCGTAGACTTGTCGTGCTCGGGATGCTCCCGAGAAGAGGTCCAACCCGGACCACTCAATCGAGGAACGTCTCTTTGAACCGACGCCTGGCAGATTTGTGTACGGCAGAGAGGGATCTTTTTTGTAGACCCTTACCGCACCTTTTATGGTAAGAACGATTTTTACCAAAGGGATGAAGTGCATCTTTCCTTTAAAGGAAAGGCTGTACTCTGTAACATGATCCGGGATGTCGTGGAGTGGACCCAAACGAGTGTCCTGCCCAGAGTTTAGACGGACGTGCACCAGTACGCCCGTGTCACTCCTGGAACGACCTTCTCGAAGATTGCTAGAAAGGGTGCTACCACGCCACCAACAGCAAATAGAGAGAGGAATAAGACGGGAAACGGAAGAGCGTAGGGAATCCTAGATTTGGGAACTTCTGGTGACTTCGATGAGTACCTTAGGCTAGCTAGGAGAGTGATGTCCACTATAGGGCGGTAAATCGTGCCGAGGAACCCCGAGTGACGAGACATTGTAAAGAGAATCCCAAGGATTTATTTGCTTATGTAAACAACTCTAAACCAATCCGTCGCACGATAGCCCCTTTGGTGGATGAAGAGGGGACATCAAAGCATTCAGGTGAATAAAATGCAAACCTTATGAACGACTACTTCTCTTCAGTGTTCATTGAAGAGTGTGGTCCCACCCCCCGGCCCATGGAATCTTACTTGGGTGAGAAGCTGGAGGAAATGCACTTCACCCAAAACGAAGTAGAAAAAGAAATCACTGACCTAAAGACGAATAAGTCCTCTGGCCTGGACTGGTTTCTACTTAAAATGTTCAAAGAAGTGCGTGATGAATTGTCACGACATCTGGGCACAATCTTCAACATGTCAATCCGGACTGGATGTGTTCCTGGAGACGCGTGAGGTGGAGATGATTCCTATCTTCAAGAAAGGAGACTCTAGCCAACCGTCGAACTACCGACCCATTAATTTAACTTCGATAGTTGGTAAACTCATGGAAAGCATCCTGGTGGACAAAATAACTTCATATTTAGAGTCAAATTTGCTATTGAAGAGTTCCCAGCACGGGTTCCGAAGGCAACGGTCATACCTGACGAATCTTGTGGAATTCTTCCACTTCATTTTCAGTGAGCACGATCGGAATAAGGCGGTGGATGTTATCTACTTAGACTTTCAGAAGGCCTTTGATAAGGTGCCACACCGCCGCATTCTCGGGAAAGTGCGTGCGCTGGGCATAGATGGAAGTGTAGCAGGTTGGATAGAGAACTGGCTAAGCGGCAGACGGCAACGGGTGGTGTTGTATGGACAGGCTTCTGAGTGAGTGCCCGTTACTAGCGGTGTTCCTTAAGGTTCTGTCTTGGGACCACTACTGTTTATCATCTATGTTAACGACATGGTTGCGAATATTTCTAAATTTGCCGATGATACCAAGCTTAGTATGAACGTTGGAAAGGAAAGGATTATTGCCCGCCTACAAGAAGATCTTGGAAAGATTAGGGAGTGGTCGGACACGTGGCAAATGCCCTTTAAAGTGAACAAATGCAAAGTGATGCATATCGACCACCAAAACCCCTAATCACTGTATATCCTTAGGGCACTGCTCTCGAATGCACTGATACCGAGAAGGACTTGGGTGTAACAATCAATAGTGACCTTAAGTTCTCGAAACAGTGCATTGAGGCGGAGAAAAATGCACAAAGGATGTTAGGCTATATAAAGCGATAGTTTGGATATTGAAACAAAGAAATAGTACTGTGATTGTACAACTCCGTTGTCCAAACGCACCTGGAGTATGCCATACAATTTTGGAGTCCTTCGTTTTGAAAGGATGTCGCGAGATTGGGAAGTGTGCAAGCCAGGGCAACCAAACTGATTCCCTCTATCAGACACAAGATTTACGAATATAGGTTACGGAAATTAGAGTTGTTCTCGCTGGAGACCCGGAGACTGCAAGGTCAGCTTATTGAAGTGTTTAAAATACTTCGAGGCTTCGACAGTGTAGACTACAAGGATATTTTCCAGCTTAGCGAGGGCAGAACCAGAAATCATTGCTAGGCTACAAACTCGAACTGAAGCGTTACCACCGTGAACTGTGTCGGAAATATTTCACATACAGCATATATGGTACTTAGAACGCACTTCCAGTGGAAGTTGTCAATAGTAATTCTGTTGAGCAGTTCAAGTTTCGTCTAGACAGAGTCTTGAAAACCGCTATTTGGTCACTTAAACCATTGTGTGAATGTTCTTCGAGGGCGTAAATTGACACTTTCGAGGACTGTGCCTCCTCCACTGTTATGCCAAAGGTAGCCTCTTTGAATAGATCGTAAGGTCTAGTAGGGTACTTCTTTTCCTTGTAACTCCTTGTAATTCTCTCTCTCTCTCTCTCTCTCTCTCTCTCTCTCTCTCTCTCTCTCTCTCTCTCTCTCTCTCTCTCTCTCTCTCTCTCTCTCTCTCTCTACTCGCATCTCTCTCTCCCTCTTCCTCTCTTTCGTTATTTCTCTCTCCATCTCCCTCTCTTTCATTATCTCTCTCTCTAGCTCTCTCATTCTTTCTCTCTTTCTCTGGTTCCCTCGTTCTCTCCTCTCTATCTGCTTCTCTCTTTCTCTCCCTAGTTTTCTCGTTCTCTCCCTGGTTCTCTCGTTCTCTCTCTGGTTCTCTCGTTCTATCTCTGGTTTTCCCCAACTCTTTCTAGTTCTCTCGTTTTCTCTTTGTCTTTTGTTACCTCGTTCTCTCTCTGTCTCTGGTTCTCTGGTTCTCTCTCTCTTTCTCTCTCTCTCTCTCTCTCTCTCTCTCTCTCTCTCTCTCTCTCTCTCTCTCTCTCTCTCTGATTATCTCTATCTATTTTTTCTATTTTTCTCTTTCTCTCTATTTTTCTCTTTCTCTCTCTCTTTTCTCTTTCTCTCTCTTTCTCTTTCTCTTTTTTTTCTATCTCTCTCTCTTTTTCTCTCTGTTTTTCATTCTATCTATTTTTTTCTTTTTCTCCCCTTCCCTCTCTTTTTCTCTCTTTCTCTCTTGTTTAGCCTCTGTACTTTTTATCGTTGTTATCTACATATTATGTTTTTGGTAATATAAAGTATTAGTAGGCTCTTCTGTGAGTACAGCGACTTTTGCCCTAGTAGGCAGTCGCCAAATGGGCTCCTAAAATTAAAAGTAAATCGCGGGAGTTGATGTGGAAATTATCTTCTGCTGGCATCCTGGATAAGTGAGAATTGCAGGGAATGAGCGCACCGATGAGGGCACCAATGAGTCCGAGAGGACTTGGCGACCAGACCAGCGTTTATCTCTTCCTCACTCTTTCTCACAATGATTACGTGGTAGGATTCTGGGCTGCTTGGCAAAGAAAATGGGAGACGGCCGAAGACAACTCAAAGTTTCGTGCCATTTTGCGCTGTGGCTATGCCCATGGCCCGACCCACCAATGCCGCGACGGCTTCAGGCTGCTTTCTGCCTTCTCCGAACTGGACACATTCGCGGAACTCCCGCCAATTAATGGAGCGTTCGCATGTACCTTATTGCGGCAAATGCGTTGTCTCCCTGATTGCTCAGCACATTCTTGTTGAATATCCAAGTCTGAGGGATTTTCACGCACGTTACCTATCCTGGTACCGGGATGAGCGAGATCGCTACCGCTTGTTCCTCGTACTCGGGATAGCTTCCTGTACACAGACTTGCGGACTATGATTATGCCAAGTTTCATTCAAGGTTATTGAAAGATTAAAATCCCTAAATAAAGGTTTAATTACAGAAAAAACAAGATAAATATGGAAATATACACATAGGGATAAATTGAGAAAATAAATAATATCTCAATGACTAAAGAGACAATCAGGGAATAAATGCTTGTCTCTGTCAGAAAGGAAAACAAGGACAAAATGGGATAATCTTCGGAACGGAGTATAAAATGTGTAAATGCTTTTACCTTGTAGACTTGACTCTTGGTGAGGTGGGAGGGGGAGCAACGTTCCGATTCTTACGGAGTGAGCTAATCTTGCGGCACAGGCGAAATAATCTCAACGGTGGGATTGGATTACCTCGGGCACGAGTGAGGTAATCTTGAATAATGGGCGAATTACTCTTGAAAGGTGAGACGAGATGCTCTTTGATGCGGGAATAAGTAATCTTGAACGAGGGGGCATAGTAATCTTGAAAACGGAATGAGACGAGTGGGTCGCACGATTCCCTGAAGAAATGCCGCTTCGCGAATTTGCCTATTGACTGTGGCCAAAATTCACGGCAATTAGTCTAGCCGAAGAAACCTTCTAACTCCGAGGTTCGACTCGAGACGAGGGGTGTGTATCTTCGCGAAAAGCGGGCGGTACTCTCCCTCGAGTAACAGGAGACCTCAGATTAAATACTCCGTCGGCTTGCTCGCTAGAAGGCCTTGAGTGCATGGCAATCCCGGGGGAACATAGTGGCGCCGTTCTTCGCCTACTAAACCGAGATAAGGCCTTGGGAATACCCCCGTTCTGGCGGTGATCCTGGCCTCAAGGCATGGGGTTAGCTGGAGACTCGTGTCTGCGGGGGATTAGTATGTCGGCAGGGCATGGGGTTCTCGGTGAAGGCGTCTCAGCAGTGGATCGGCCGGCTTAAGTAAACATAGCTGTGGACAGTTACGTTGGCTGTTCCCACGCGAGAATTTCTTTGCTTCCTCGCTTTTTGGAATCTTGCTTAAGGCCACGTGGCCTCTGCTCAAAGGGGGTTGTTCAAGGTGATCCTTCGAGGTCGTCCTCTCATACCTAGTATTAGACTGTAACGTGATTATGACGATTTTGCCTTAGTAGACAGTTGCCATATGGGCTCTGAATATTTTTTTAAAAATCGCATAAAGCAAAACGGCTGCACGCCTCCACCGAGTCGTTAGACCAGTGGTTCCTAAACTCATTGTCGCGACTCAAATGAGGGTCGCAAGGGTGCTCTTGAAGTTTGACGGGTGGTTACAGAAATAAAAATAAAACAAATAAATAAAAAGACAGAGAGAAGTGTTAGAAGTAAAGATATTTCAAACATAATTATTAACGGCATAATTGTGGAATATATATCGTTATTCGAAGCGGGAGAGGAAAATAGCTGTAAATAATAAGGTACGAGTAAGATCAGGTTCAATACTCGTACTGTATGTCAAGGCTGCTGGAGCTTGACTCGATCTGTTTTTTTCAGAATCTTCAGTTTTGACGTAGCTGTGTTGAGGTATCATCTAAGTTGTTTTGCATGTTACTTTTTATTTACTGTGATTGTCAAACTAATTCAGCAATAGAATATTTAATAGTCTAATATAGAAGTAACAGCATAAGCTTGGGAATTTTCACTCATAAAGAAAATTTGCTAAAGATATGCGAGGTTATTATTATGACTGATGTGATAAAGTTGGCAATTTTACGTGTGATGTAATTAACATTGAGTATATGTATGTATGGGTGAGCGTTTATGTTTATATATATAATATATAGAGAGACAGGGAGAATAAGGGAAACCAGGAGTGGTACGAGGTTCTTTACTACAAAAAAACTCGTACACTCCTGGCTTCTCTTATTCTCTCTCTTCCCCATCAATATATATATATATATATATATATATATATATATATATATATATATATATATATATATATATATATATATATATATATATATATATATATATATTCGTGATTGAATTATTGGGGATTTCTTGAAAATTCGTAATTTTTATTGGTAAATGTTATATAAAGTTATTTTATTGACACGTAATCAATTTATTTTCATACACATGACAAAAAATATCCTTTCTTACATTGATTAATACTTGGTTTGACCTCTTTTAGACGTTTTAAGTGCTTTAACACTTTCTGGCATGCCAGTCATTAAAGTTCTCCATAATTGCTTAATTCTGTCAAAGTGAAACAAACGTAGATAAGAAGTCCTATGAGCTTTGCTTTGGTTGTTATGGGAACTTCGTGTAGGGTTCATGTCTGGGGAATTTCCAGGCCATGATAGCAGTTCAATGCCTATTGTTCACACCATGTCTTCACCGATCGCGCCTAGTGACAAGGAGCCCAGTCTTGCTGAAATATGCATGATCTGTCACCGAACCATTCCCTCATTTCACCTACCAAACGGTTTTTCAGTACTTCAATATACTTTGTCGTAGAATTGCTCATAGTCCGGTCCAATAATTATTCTAGTCCTTGATCTAGACACACCGCTTTTGTTTAAGTCGATGGTATTGAGACCCTATGACTCAATCTACGATCATTATATATATATATATATATATATATATATATAGGCTTTAATTCCTACTGAACGTGCGAAGGCTGGTTAGAGGCGGGTTGTGCCACGGCCAGGATTCTCACTATAAAAGTCCCACTTGTTACTGGGGGGAGGTTTGTGATTGTTAAATTCTAAGAGTGCATAATACAGGTTGAATAAATTAGCCGAAGGGATTCTTAATTAAAGTCTTGCCAAGGGTACGTCAAAAAAGAGGAGCCACAAATAAGCACACGTACAAAAATAAACTTTACTTTTACACAAAAATAATAATTAGAAGCAATAGTTAAATAGGCATTTAGGTAAATAAGGAATAAATATTAAACACGGATTAGTCCGGGTTGACAGCAATTATAAATAATAATATCAGGAAATGACTCACTTGAATCTCTTTAAAAAATGAGGGGAGGATAACACTGACGTTAAGCGTCTAGCTTTATAATGACTCAATGGGAGTATCAATCACTGTTAATTAAATAGGTAATTTAAGAATAAAGGAACAGTGGGTTTACAGATTACCATTAATTGTGATGGATTGGAGAGACGACTACTCAGGTCCAGATGGGGTGGTTCGGGTGGCGTTAACACGAGTTCTCGGGAAGAGAGGGTATAAGACGACGGGTTCGGGGCTGTTGACTGCAGTTCCGATTAGTTCACTCCTAACTGGATGTGACACTAACAAATATTACTTCTAGTAACTATTTGGTTGTTCCTTTTTCTTTCTCAAGTTACGTTGAGCAGCATAGCGTATGATTCTAGTCACAGACTCTGCGGGGCGGGATTTGCCTGAGGAACTATTTGAGACAGCAACCAAGTTAACTCAGCGGGTCGCGTTGGCAGTCGATACGTTACGGCAGCGACTCTCGTTCAACGTGAGGGTTACGCGAGTAGGTCTGGAACACTTCTGGCGAGGGATGAACGGCGTTGTCATTTATACCGCGGACTGTGTGAAATCATAAAGAAAGCAAATATAATTTAGGCTTCTCTGTGAGATAGGCCTTCTTTCGTCAGACTTCTTGTCGCCTGTTGGGGAAGTTTGGCACGGATAACGACTAAGGTCAAGGGGAAGGCGGAGGAGGGTGGTAGAATGTCGGGGGATGGGGGGGAAGGAGAGGAGACGAAGGTCAACTCAAACGACAAATATCTTTCGTTCCCACGAACGCCTGGCGACATGCGAGTATGTACGTTCCATACCCTTACATACTTATACTGATTCATTATACCTTCAACAATATCAAATCGACTATTCCCAAATACAGAAATTGCTCCTAACACCATGATTTTCTGTGAATGTTTTAGTCTTTTTGAAACACTCTGGCATAAACTCCTCACCTGACTGCCTCCTTACTGTATACATACGGTCATCAAGTACTGTAATAGTTGACTTGTCCGAAAACACATCCTGCAACAATAAAAAAAAACATTATAGCAGTACTGAAACAACCTGTGATGCTAGTGGCAGCAGTTAAACAGAGAGACAAATTATGACTTGAAATTATTTGATTAAGCATGAAAGGGTAGCTAGTAGGTAAATCACAATATACCTACTAGAGTAGGTGCAGTATGTTCTCTTATGCTTAATAAAGAAAATAACTAGTAAATATACCATTCTTATCTGTTCCCATTACTCAGAAATCCAATCAGCATAAGCATTGCTCAGACTTGGTTTTGGTAAGCCTAGCCTTCTTACTTGGACGGTAGGAGTAACCCCCTATTTACTATCATTCGAGAAAGACTAATGCCATCTGCTAACAGTTCGCTTGCAATCTTCCTAAAAATAAAATAACCTCATTATTGACTCATTAAATAGTTTTAAGTTACCTTTTACCAGAAGAAATTAAGAATTTTCTAGAAATCCATAATAATTTGATCACTACTGTAATATATATATATATATATATATATATATATATATATATATATATATATATATATATATATATATATATATGAAAAAGCTTACAAAGTGCACGTGAGTCAAAGTTATGCAGATACACCCGCAAAGGAAAAGTGAAAAGCGATTCCGACCGCTTTCGTCTTTATTCTTAAAGACCTTTCCAAGGAATGAACAGGAAGGAGGCTGGACATACAGTGCCTTAAATAGTGGAAGGAGGGATTAGACTAACCATCTCTAAACCTTAATTAGGGGGTACATAATCCTGAAACAACTTTATTTAAGATTTTATGTAGGGGTCTAGCGTGAACAAACCAGGGCTAAGATTGAAATTTGGGAGCGCGTTAATGGAGATACATTCTAATATATTTCTTGAAATATAATTACTGCATTTTATGACTGGTTTGGCACTGTTCCAGTTAATGCTATGGTTAAGATTGTACATATGTAGAAAA
This sequence comes from Ceratothoa steindachneri, assembly GCA_963969495.1. Taxonomy (NCBI): domain Eukaryota; kingdom Metazoa; phylum Arthropoda; class Malacostraca; order Isopoda; family Cymothoidae; genus Ceratothoa; species Ceratothoa steindachneri. The sequence continues at coordinate 51,044,564 of OZ018321.1, read as the reverse complement.
AGCGCAGATTGTTCACTGTGATTACGTACATTGGCTTGATGTTGCTTAACCCGGACATCTAGTTCTTTCCCGGTTTGTCCATAATAACATTTTTGGCCTATCGAATAAACAATGCCAGGTCGGGGGGGGGAAGGGGAATATTTTACAAGGATGCGATAAATTGTAGTCTCGTACATAAAAATAACATTTATGTTCAGAAGCCTAAGTAAACGAGGTGATTTAATGAAAATATGGTTATAAGGTAAAACTACTTATTAGTTTTACCCTATAACCACTTTTAGATCTCCAGGAAATCAGCTGCAGAACCAACGTTTTAAAAGTCTCTCATACTCCAAATTCTGGGCTCAACTGAAGGATGTTCCTATTCTGTTTCATGCGGCTGAAAAGGTTCATATTCCATTCCACACAACATATATATTGTTTATTAAATAACAGAGAATGTCCATAAAATATATTGGATGAAACTAAATGTCGAAACACTGAAGAAATTATTATATTTATCAGCAATCAATATTAGTTGAATAGTCGAAAGCGGTCATTCATGAAACAGTATCGTAGTTGGCAGTCAAAAGTTTGTTTATCTTTGCTTGAGTATGAAGGTTTGCCTCCAATTACGAGGGGCGGTCAATAAGTTTTGCGAATCGGTAGGGCAAAACAGAGGAAGGGGGATGGCTGTGTGTGGGGGTGTTAGGACAAGTTATGACAAGTCAGGACATGCAGCTGCACGCTCCTGCCTCGTCTATTTAAGAAGCAGTAGCTGATCGCAGATCGTTAGTCGCCAATTTTTCAACAATGGAGAAGGTTGAGCACCGTGCAGTGATCAAATTTTTGACCAAGGAAGGCAAGAATGCAAAAGAAATCTATGAACGCATGGTTGCAGTGTACAACGACACCGCCCCTTCCTATGCAACCATTGCTCGCTGGAATAGGGAGTTCCGCCATGGTCGTGAGTCCCTTGAAGATGACCCCCGTCCATGACGCCCGTCAGACGTGACCAACGAGGACAATGTGACCCGTGTGGAGAGGATGATCCTCGAAAATCGAGCGAGAACTTGAAATATCACATGGAAGTGTTATCAACATCATCCACGACAATTTTGCCATGACCAAGGTCTCTGCCCGTTGGGTCCCTAGAAACCTCACGAAACTTCACGCCCCATGATCGACTTTAACGTCGTCGAAGTTCGGAGGAGCTGCTGCTTCTGTACAACCAAGACCCGGCGGGATTCGATCACGCATAGTGACAGGTGATGAAGCGTAGGTCAATCACTGGGATCCCGAGAACAAACTCAAAAGCATGGTCTGGAAGCACAGAAGCTCTCCGACCCCTATCAAGTTCCCGACCCAACCCTCAGCCAGGAAGATCATGGCCACCATCTTCTGGGATTCTGAGGGAGTGTTGATGGTGGACTATGCGCCTCGTAGAAGGACCATCACAGGCCAATATTACGCCAAAGAACTGGCTGGGTTGAAAAAGTACATCCGTCAGAAGCGGCGCAGCAAGTTGGCACGCGGTGTCGTGCTCCTCCACGACAATGCCCCTGTCCACAAGTCCAGAGTTGCACAAGCTGCCCTGCGCGAGTGCGGATTCGAGGAGCTCAACCATCCCCTCTACAGTCCAGATCTGACCCCTAGCGACTACTTTTTATTCCGCCAGCTCAAGGCTGCACTGCGTGGAGGCCGGTTTGGGGACGATGAAGATGTCCAGCTCGCCGTCCAGGAGTGGATTGAACAGCAGTCGGGAGATTTCTGGTTGTCGGGAATTCGAAGCCTCAGGGACAAGTGGCGCAGCTCTCCTGACTGTTTGGCAAAAAAAATATGTTACGTGCCATTGCACCGTAAGTGTTCCCATGGATCTACCCCTCAATGCTGCAATAGCTTCAGGTTGCTTTCTGCCGTCTCCTATTTTGGCACACTTGCAGTACGCACCACCATCTGATGGAGCGCGCACCTATGTAAACTTTACTCCGACGACTGTGTTACCCCTACCGATACCGGGAGGAGCGGCGTCGCTGCCGCTTGTACCTTCTGTTCGGGACAGGATTTTGTACACAAATTTGCGGACTATATGACTTTTTGGATGAGGCTGGCCTCCTGCACTCTAAATAACTCTTTTGTTGTATGTGTTATGTTCCTGGGCCGGGGCAGACGTGCCTATCCGCGAAGCCAGAGCACGCTTCCTTCTTGTTGCTTGGTTTGCTTGTCTTGTTTTTTATTTGTTTTGTTGTCTTTTTAGATTGCTTCTTAACCTTTGTTTCTGTTTTCTCTTTATTTGTTGTTTACTTTTTTTAATTTAGCCTAGTATTAGGTTGTAGCGTGATTATGATGACTTTTTATCTAGTAGGCAGTTGCCAGATGTGCTCTTAAAATAAAAATAAAAATCTACTTTCGATGCATTTTTTCCTTTTTTTATATCTAACTATGGCTACAAGATATTAGAATACTGAGCAATCACAGGCGCATGGAGATCTGCCTCTAAGCCGGCATCGCCTCCCCAGGTTTTGGAGAGGTCCTAGTAATTTTAGACGCTCTTTCAACCTGTGGAGTCGTTCCCCTTTCAACACTTGTATGCGGCAAAGGAGCTTCCCCTTTGTTATCTTTGGAGACGCCTCCAGACAGCTCCACCCCAGAAAAGGAGGTGGCCCGTCCTATGCTTTTTCATGAGCTCCTGCCAATATATTCTAGCGGAGAGGACGTGTATTTCTCTCATATGCCTACTGCTTCCAAATCGCCTCCTTCTTTGGAGTCGCCTGTAAACGACTTTATATCTGCACCAGCGATGTTTTCACATGGTACTGTCAACAAAACAAGAAGGCGTCCCAAAATCGACTGTTTTTAATGGGATCGGCTCTATGGGGCCAGCCCTTTTTATAGAGGGAAGGGATAGCAGGCCCCGTCGTGCCATGCCCCTTACAGTAATGCAATCTTGCACCTCATATTTCATTGGTTCGGCGTGACTACTTCTCTCTTGTACCGAATGGAATTTGGTTCGCCATGAGCGAGTTAGATGTCGCGATTATTTTCTGCTGGGTCCCTGGACATGTGTGAATTGCAGGGAATGAGCACGCCGACGAAGGCGCCAAAGAATCCTTGAGGATTGGCGACCATACCAGCGTTTCGTTCTTCCTCACACCGACTCCATGACGGTTATCATGCCAGCCCTCTCGCCTGCTTAGCAAAGAAGATGGGAGAGTCAGAAAAACCTAAAGTTGCGTGCCATTGCGCCGCGACTCTTCCCATGGATATGCCTTTCAATGTCGCATTCTGTCATGTTTGAATTGAAAACACTCGCGAGACGCACCGCCATTTGACGGAGCGCTCCACTGCGCCTTACTGCGACGACTCCCTTGTCTCCCAGACTATTCGGCACATTCTTGTTGAATGTACCAGTCTGGGGGATCTTCGCGTAGGTTACTTGTCGCAGTATTGGGAAGAGCGGGCTCATTACAGCTTGTCCCTCGTACTTTGGACAATTCTTGCATACAGACTTGTGGACTATGTTAGATTTGGAGAAGGCTGACCTCCTCGATTTTATTTGCCTCTTTGCTGTATGTCGCATGTTCTTGGAGCGTGCTTCCTTCTTCTACTTGCCTTTTTTCTGTTCCTTAATTTTTGTTTGGGGTTTTCTTTTTGTTTGTTTTTATCCCTTTGTTTGGTTTGGTTTTGAGAATTTTAAAGTAACCTTGTACTAGACTAAAATTTTAATTAATAAGACTTATGTTCTTAAAGGCTTTCGACAGATTGGCGCTGTGTATTTATTTAAGTGTTTGTGAACATGTTTACATTTGACCAGGTAATTAATTGGGATTGTGCCCGTTCCATTTAAAAAGTACCAATACTGTTTCAAGAAATATTTTAATGAAGATGCATAAATTTTATCGACAACTTCAATATAACTCGTGGTCTTCTTCTCTTTAGGTCCACTCATCATACATATAATTCATAATAAAAAAAACAAACTTATTTAGTGTTCCTTACTCAGCCCACTTAAGTCTGATAAGACCTGCCCTGATTCCATTTAGAAACCTTTCTTTTCTTTCCTATTCATCTTCCGAAGAGGTCTGTGACAATAAAGACTAAAACGCTCGTAATCGGATTTTTCCTTTTTCATGTTGGAGTTTTGCGTGATATATTTATATATATATATATATATATATATATATATATATATATATATATATATATATATATATATATATATATATATATATATATATATATATATATATATATATATATATATTGTCTAAAAATAAGCCTACCTCTCTCCAGAGGAATAAAGTTTTGTTGCTCACTCCTTCACTTGCAGGTGAATATGCTTCTTGAATTTTCTTAATCAACTGGGCAACCAAAGGTTGAATTTTACATAGACTGTTTCCTTTTTTTATTTCTTCATTGTTGGCAAAATGTAGGCAGCTCAGTAACAGTTGAACCAGTTTCTCTATTCATCACTTTCTTTTTCTGTTATGAAATTTCTTTATAGATGATTAATCCTCCAGTATTCTGCAATTGACCCCATTCTTACCAAACTCATCCATAAAAGAAGGCCCAAAAGTTTCTTCATTTCAGCTATAGTTGTTGGCTGCCAATTGACATTCCTAGTCTTTAAGTGAATTGGTTTTCTTGTCAGAAACTTGAGTGGCATATATATTGGTTTGCTTTACCAAAATAATCTATCGGTTCATTATCAATGAATACTTCCAGTGCACCCAGAGGCGTAGCAATCTCTAGTGCCGCTTCGCCCCCCCCCCCCCCAATCAAGATTGCGGGGACCCCATAACAATATTCCTTACAACAAATATTCTGGTCTATCATTAATGGCACAGTTGAAAGGGAATAGATAATTACAGAAAATGTTTATTCGCAAATTTTATATTTTCATTAATAAAATTATTTTTTTTGGCTCCAGTGTGGCCCCTTCATGAGCCGAGGGGGGGGGGCGAATGGCGGTTGCTACGGCTCTTTCTTTATTCCTATCATGTATTTGTTTCATTCTATTATTCTTTCTTTTTTCTTCCTTACCACTGTCGTGCCTTTTTTTTCTTACTCAATGGCTTCAGGGATAGGTTGTTGTGTTGGCGTCTTTGATTACCCCGACGATCAATTCCATTCTCAAAGCTCTTGATCGCCTTCTCTCCCCTGTAAACTTTCTCTACACTCGCTACACAACCTGCGCTCTGGGAGGGCTTATAGGATCTTGTGTAAGGTATGGTATTATCTCTCTTGTAGTTTTGCAGACTGGGTTAAGTGATCAACCGCTTCCTTATGGGATGAAGGAAAAATATATATATATATAGTTATATATGGATTCTTTATTCCTGGGTATATGGCTGGAATAAGCTTCGAATATGGCGAAAAGGGAATATAACTTTTTCTTCTTAAACAATAATAATTTTCTGACTCTTCTGACTGACTTTTACTCGTCTTTGGGGAAGTGGTGAGTAAGTAAGTGTGAGAGATAGTGGTGTATTAGAATAGTGGGGTTTGGGGATAGTGGTGAAATAAGGAAGTCTGAGAGTTGCAAGATTTGCCCAAGTGCCTAGAGATCAGGCTAACTTTCATTGTTTGTTTTTGTTTGTTGTAATATTATTGTTTTTATAGATGTATATATACTCGTATGTATATAAGTATGTATGCATGTATATATTATTATTTAAGGGGTTTAAACCTTTGGATTCTTGTACAATTTGCTTTAAATTATTAACTTGACGTGTTGTCTTATTTAGTTTTATAATTGTTTTGCTATATTCGTATTTAATATTGGTGTTCTGTTTGTTATTTTAATTCTGTCACTGTTTTTCTATATTCGTATTTGGTAGTTATGTATTTGTGTGTTCGTATTTAACTGTTTTCTTCATTTTATTCTTCTTTCTTTGTTGGCTTCATTAGGTTGTTTTGTTTATCTTGGTTCTTGATGTATAGTCGGTTCGGTTGGTCATTTTCGGTTAGTTTTCATCATCAGTTTGGTCGGTAGTTTAGTCCTATGCAAAAAAATGGGACAATTGCGTCTTCAAGCTTGCTGACGCTGCTTGGGAATCTTGCGTGGCTGGGACCTTGTTGATTTTCTACGATGAGTGCTCTGATTCTTGATTGCTATGAGGGTGGGTCTGACTTTTGGTTGCTTTTTGGATCCGTTCTGTGAGGTGCTTCTTGTACCCGTTAGAAGTGATATTCAATCCGAGTACATTGCACTCATTTGTGTAGGGATAACGCGTGTGTATATTATATATATATATATATATATATATATATATATATATATATATATATATATATATATATATATATATATATATACACTCGTGGACATTTGATACAATTTTCCCTATTCCTGCGAGGCACTTTGCAGGAATAGGGCCATGCTAGGGCCATGCTCTCCACAATTCCAATATATTCATATATCAGTTAACTTCTCTGCTTGGTCGTTTTGTGAGGTTCTGGGTTGTTTCTCATTATGAGATTGGAGGTGCGTTTGTTATTGTATTAAATTATGAGGGATACATTATTCTCCTTTTGTGTTGGTTTAACTCCCTCTGTTTATGATTTCCTTTATAACTCTTTCATCTGTTTTGTAGGCTGTGCTCATGACGTTCTTGTCGTAGAGTTTAATGGTTCTTTTCTTATCCCTCATGAAGTGTGAGGTTTACCTGTATATACATAAGTTTTATTTACATTTTGAGTAAATTATAGCAAATCACATATTATGATACTTTGAATTAGAGATCGCTGAAATTAATATCTTTCACTCTGAAGGAAATGAAAGAAAACAGCATAGGGAGAATTTCGAGGAATGACTATTTTAAACTACGATAGTTGGGTAGAAATTCTTGATTAGGGGGACCCGCAGAGGGCCGCTCACGTGCGGAATATTATTATCTCACTATTATCTCAGCATTATCTCACTAGTACAAAATGATTGTGTGTACCAGAGTTAGACGTCCCATCATGGTAGGGGGTTTTCCTCACATGCCATGTGGTTCCAAAACCCTTCCTTGCAACTTGTCTCCATGTTCACCTATCGCAAGCAATTGTTCAAGTGACCTTCCCTTCGAGCACACATTTTCACTTTCTCATTGCCATGACAATTCTTTTTTTTTAAATATTCATGTACCATATAAAATTATTATAACCAATTACTCCACTAATATATTTTAACTTCCCCAAATCCCCTCGTATTATTTGTTTATTCCTCTTAACTCCTTCACCTTCATAGTTTCTTATTTCAACAGCTCTCGTTATCGGACAGGCTGCCGTGTCGACCCTACTCATTTCAGTTGGTATTAAAATACTCCCATACAGAATTCTGTCTCACTTACACTTCTAGCTTTTACAAGTGTTATTTTGCCCCATATCCCACACCCTCACCCCCGCAACAAGATCTTCTGCTTCCATTGCAGAGCTTGATAAGGTTCAGGAGACTTGGCCCACACCAGACATTCAGGACTATGAAGTCTTCCCAACAGACAGCCCCTATAACATGAAATTATACAGGAAAGACCGACAGAACGATAACCACGGCGGATTCCTGATAGCACCGAAGACGGGAATAGTTGCGACCCCAGCCAACCAACTTAACGTAAATTCAGATTTAGTTTGGACAAAAATACATATACAGTGCTGCAGGTCCCTTTTCTATGCGCTTTTTATCGTCCCCCTAGTTCGAATATAGAGTACCTGCAGACCCTAGACGAATCTCTTTCCAAAATTGACCCCTCCAAAACCATATGGTTGGCTGGTGACTTCAACCTCCCAGACATCAACTGGACGGCGCAAGCCATATTGGACATCATTCATGAAAGCGACATGATACTACCTAGACACTGATAGGAAAATTTTACATGAAAACTTTATTGACATATTCAACACATACTCACTTACTCAAACAGTTCTCGAACCAACACGCATACAAGTTAGTGTTTGGAGAAACAACCCAAACATCAGACATATAGTGCCACATCCAACATACTAGACCTGTTCCTCACAAACAACATTTCATTAATTACACGAACTCGAGTACTACCTGGTCTCAGTGACCATGAGATGGTACTCATTGATGCAAACATTAAGCCACATATACAGAAACAAATACCCAGGAACATTTATTTGTACAACAGAGCTGACATGAAAGCTATTACCCGTGACTTAGCTGACTTTAAAGACACTTTCCTCGACAGTGACCCTTTTGCCAATTCCGTTGAAGTGAATTGGACCAGATTACGAGACTCCTTACATGACACAATGGACAAGCACATACCCAAGAAAACACTCACACGAAACCAGTCACAACCATGGTGCAATAGACAATTAAACAAACTACACAGAAACTAGGTAAAAGCATACAAGAGGGCAAAACGGTTTAGCGATACACAACACTGGGAACACTAAATAAACATACAGAAAACATTAAAAAAGGAATAAAACAAGCAGAAACTAACTACACAGCCACCTTCCTCCTAGACAACAAACAAAACTCCCCCCAAAATTATAGCTTCTTCAAAGCACGCAAACAAGAATCTACATGTATAACAACATTACTAAATAACAATTCCTTGATTACATGCCCACGAGACAAAGCTACTGCACTCAACACACAATTCCAAACCGTAGTTACCAATGAACAAGCAGACTTACTGGACATGCCACACTCACCATACGCAGCCATACCTCCCCTTGTTATACACACCCAAGGAATTGAGAAACTATTATCTGAGGTAGACAATAACAAAGCGACTGGACTTGACAATATACCCTGCAGGATACTTAAGGCTGGTGCTAGCGTACTAACCCCGGCCCTGCAGGTTATATTTTCACAGACACTATTAACTGGAGAACTCCCCGATGACTGGCTCTTGGCCAATGTGACTCCTATTTTTAAATCCGGCGACAGAACCCTCCCCGTGAATTATAGACCTGTTTCGCTTACCTCAATCCCTTGCAAAATTCTTGAGCATATGTTTCACAGATATATCATGGACCATTTTGAAAGGCTAAACATACTAACTGATCTACAGCACGGCTTTAGGCCCAAACGGTCATGCGAGACTCAACTACTGGAGACGACCCATGGCATTTCCCAATCCCTTAAAGGCCCCAAAATTAGACAAATGGACGCCATAGTTTTAGACTTTGCCAAAGCCTTCAACAAAGTCCCGCACCAACGACTATTAGGAAAATGAGATTTTTATGGCATACAAGCACCAATTTTTCACTGGATTAAGACGTTTTGACTACTAGAGAGCAACGTGTTGTGCTCGATGGTAGTCAATCCCCTTCTGTTTTTGTGACTTCTGGGGTACCTCAAGGTACCGTCTTTGGGCCACTACTATTCCTTTCTTATATTAATGACCTTCCACTATCTCTTACTTCTACCACTACACTATTTACAGACGATAGTTTAGCTTATAGACCAATTGTAGATAGGAATGACTGCCTTCGGCTCCAAGACGATTTAACTGCACTTGAAGACTGGGAAGCCAAATGGCAGATGACTTTTAGACTAGACAAATGTCATCACATCCGTTTCACCCGTACTAACAAACTCATTCTATTTAATTACAAACTCCATAACACCACCTTAGAAACCGTATCATCCCACGAATATTTGGGCATCCACCTCTCAGCGGACGTGAGGTGGAATACACACGTGAGCAGTATCGGGGCCAACGCACACAGGGCCTTGGGCTTTCTGCGCAGAAACCTCCGTGGGTGTAACGCAGACATCAAAATTCTCGCATATAAGACACTTGTTCGGCCACACTTGGAATACTATGATACTGTCTGGGATCCACACACTTACAATAACATTAATAAATTAGAGGCCATACAAAACAAAGCCACAAGATTGATAAGACGTGATTACAGACACACTACATCAGTCACTTTGCTCAAACAAGACATTAAACTGGACCCACTAGCAACAAGAAGACAAATACAATGACAACAAATGTTATACAAAATCACAAACAATTTAGTTTGCATAGACAAGGACAGATACTTACACCCTACAAATATACGTACCCCCAGAGGCAGCCACAATCTAAAATACCACACATACCAAACAAGTACTGACATTTTCAGGTGTTCAATCTTCGCCCGCAGCATCCAAGAGTGGAATCATCTCCCACTTTATATAGTTAATAGCTCCACTCTTGACACATTTAGGAATAGGATCCCAAATCATTATATTACTCCTGACCTATGTCCTGCTTCCTAGTCCCAATCCTTTATCCTTTCCCCAGCACAACTCCCGCATAATATGCCGCTTGTGAGCGGCCCTCTGTGGGTCCCCCTAATCAAGAAATCAAGTTGCGCTCCCGCTGTGATCCAAGTGTCCCCAGTCTTTACTCTCAGTGCGCTCCCGTTTTGATCCGACTGTCTCCAGTACTCTATCTTTTAGGCAACTCGGGATATGTAATTTCAGCACATTTTCACTTTCCCTGGTTTTACCAACTTCTCTTTTAAAGTATTCTGACGACCCAGATTCCTTTCGTCGACTTTTGCGTGAAAAGAAACGACTACGACGCACGGCTGTCAATTGAAGTTAGTATTCTCACTCCCTCGTCATATAAAATAACATTCATTCAAACCTACATACAAAACCTAAGATATTTGCAAAAAACTACAAGGACACACACAGGTGCGTGACAACTCAAGCATTTAAATTTGAGTACTCAACTGCTTGAGCCACGCAAGGAGTTTCTAACCAAGAACACCCAATACACGCCACCTCTCCAATACTCGTATCTTAACGGACAGGCAAGAATATGATTTTCATGACTGGTATACTGCAATGGCACATGTATGTATTTATAATGAATATAGTTCGTCGAATTAAAAAATATGTTCCTGTGTACATGCGTGTATGTTTCGACTCATTTTTTATTTCGTTCGTCGTGTTTCTCTACTCCGTGTCGCCATTAAAAATGAAATCCCATAACTCTGGCCCAATTTTTCGTGGAACAGTTGAAATCATTCTTTGTTACCTTGAACGCGTTTGGATATGTTGCTCGTTGCTTTGTTACCTTGAACGTATTTGGATATGATGTTCATGTCATGATGGCGAATTCTTAGTTCACACTTGGAAATCCCATTGTGCACACGAAAGAATGAATGAAATCTATTTGATCTAATGCATGGAGAAGGAATAGAAGAGATAAGAGAAGAAACTGGAAATAAACAAACTATTTATAAAGAAGATTGAAGTTAATGAAGATTGTAATAGCAAATCACTCGAACCTTGAATGCTAAAAAAATTTATCTCGAATTTAAAGCGAAGTACCAACGCGGATGCATCCCACTGAAGGGTTGTAAAGAAAGACAGCCGTAGATAATCTTTCAGGCACTGGGGTATGGAAGGCATACAATCATTCACGTGTCGCGTTGTCTATGCTACACCTGGCACCTCCTATGGGCTTGAATTCTAGGAGTGCTGGGGCAAGCAATATTCTGACTCTTTGGTACGAGTGCAATCAACCAAGTGTGAATTTGGTCGCCTGTGATAAACTACCCCCATTACCCAGCCGAAAACTAATGTTGTTAAACCAAATGATTCTTCATCACCGATTTCAATCATATCATAGGTCACTTTATTTGAAAAAGTAAATTTTCATTCACCACAAATCCCCACACCACCATCTCCACTAATTCATACCCAGGAAAATCATCTCTTGAGTCAAGAGTTTGCGAAAGCAACTTCCGTCGCCATGGCAACAGCAAGTTGATAACAATTCTTCGAATTTGTTAATGGTTTTATGAAACATGATGTCATTATGAATCCCGAAGCAAGTTATTTCCTTTTATAATGCTCATTTATGCGTTTTTCTTTCAAATCATTAAAAATTATGATTAGGAAGATGAAAAGCTAAAATATATGTACTGGTTATTGATCGGTGTCATTATTTCGTCGGTAGAGCCCTTCTTTCATGAAGCCTCTTTCCAGAAACCAGTCATTTAATTCAGACTTTGATGTTTTCAGTGATTTAATAATTTCAAAAGCTCATCTTAGCATTTCGCCATGGGTAGCTAGTTCTACGAAGAAATGGAAGAGTGGGCTGTACATTTATTTAAAACTGATGCCGTTTCAAAATTGCAACTTCCAAAGATGTAGGAATTCAATAAGGTTGGCATTGACCCTTTGCCCTACTCAGTTGAAGCTTCGTTCTAGATTTCTGAATGGAGGTCTCATTTCTTGTCATAATATCGGAATTTTGATTTAAAGTAGCTAACGATTTCATCATGTTGGCCATTTTTGCCTTGTTGCCGGTATTTAACTGTTTTTCTATCGATTGTCCTGGCCATTTTGGCGGCACTTATGACCTGGTCAGAGTGCGTCTTCGAAGTTATTTACACCAGCCGACCCACACGAAGAAATGTGCCCTAGAATGATGGCAGGTAAGCAATTTACCCCACTTCTTGGTTTCTACTACCACAAGTATTCCGCGCAAGGGAGGATTTCAGGTGTTGCCTAAAAACAATGCTGCTGCTGCAGAATTCCATACCCTCTCGTGCCCAGTGTGAAGATTTTCAGGCGTATATCTTCTACAATATTCACTTCCTCTCTCAACACTTTTTTTTACAGATATCTCCCTATAAACTTTCTGCATGACACGTCCTCTTTGCTATTGCGTTTTAAATATGAAAAGAGAAAAAAAAAACAATGACGGGATTAAGTAATGTTTTCTTAAAAAAAAACCTTTCTACCAAGAAACGTAGCAAGGGATTTATGTTGTACTTCTAATTGCTGGTGCTATATGTACGAACTTTGTCCTTAAGAAGGAAACCTCATAAATCGCGTGATCCAAAGGTTGTTGTAAGTCACGCGGGGGGGGGAAAAGTATGATTGCCACCGCATTCACCTGATTTCACCTTTATTGAATAAAATGAGAGGTTTTGTAATATTATTATATAGCTCTTTGTGATTTCTACTACACCCTACCGCTTTAGACTGTTGCCCTCCGTTATCCTTAACCTTTTCCTCCATCGCCGTTCTTTCTATCCACTATTTTTGCTTGATCTGTTAGTCTCATTCTTTCAACGCTCAATGATAATGTTCTCGTTACGCGAATTTCTTATTAAAAACAACCCCCCCAAAATATACTATTCTCATGTAATTAAAATCATAGTTAATTATTTATTTTTCTTCAGGTAGGAGTAGTTCATAGGTTTGAATCCGTAAAATAATCTGATTCCCTGAAGAAGTTTGGCTTTGAAGAGGAAAGGAAAGTGGGAATGATGTATTCACTACGGGAAAAAGGGATTTAATGCAATGTATCTGAAGAAAATCTCCCGCGGTGGACTTAACAGTTTGTCACTGAAGGGAAGTGGTCGACGGATTGGAGATTCCTCCTGTTTCAGTTGCACCCAGCAGTGGCCAAAGCGAGCGTGGGTGGGATGTTCGGAGATTCCTCTTCTGCCCGCTCTGCTTGAAAGGAGGGTATCAGGGCTCCCTTATCCTACCTCCCCTGCCCGGACTCAGTAGAGAAGTGATAGACTGACTGGAGATTCATCCTGTTTCTATCGACTCCACAAAGTCAATAACGTCTACAGAGTGACTGATTAGAGATTCCTTCTGGGGGTTTTTTCCTTGGGCGTGGGCGAGGAAATGGGCAGGGTGAAGATATTCCCGTGCCAACTCTGATGGAACTCGTGTGACATCGGAGCAATAAATGTGCCAGAAGAGCCGTCGGACCTTCAGTTGTAGCTTCGCCTGGCCAAGGAAAAGCTACTTTTTGAGTCTCAGGTGTTACAGGTTAGCTTAGGACAAGTGGACTGGTATAAAAAAGCTAATAGAACTCGGAAGTCGAAGGGTGATGCGCAGCCATATGTCAAAAACAATCACAACTGGAAAAGAATACCTCCAAAAACGCATCAGATCTGCTGGCCCAAATCGAGCTGGAGACGGAACCCGACCCTCCAGTCACCGCAAGAAGGCGGTGGTCTGCAGGCAGATAACTCTTGGGTGGGGGCTAGAAATGATGGAGAAATTTAGACTAAAATTGAGGATATAAATCTGGCGTAAAAAGCTTAGATGACCGTGCTGAGGCTCTCCCGTATGGTCATCTCCTCTACGCAAATCTCGCAAGAGAAGTACTTCCACTTGCTGACGTGCTTCTCCTGCTATAAAGTGGAAGACCACCTCACTCACAACTGCTCCTAAAAGAAGAAGACGCTTGGGTTGGAATTCGGGCAAGAACACCATTCTGGATGCACTCTGTTTCGCAGATAAAAAAGTGCCTTAATTGCTCAGGGCCTCATAAAAAAGTGAGCATGCAGTACGCTCTGCGCAGAAAGCAACTCAACCACAAAAATATGGCTGACAGAGTCTCTTCTCTCAGGACATACGCCAGTGCAGCAAGAACTAAACCTCTACCTCAGCCAATCAACCTTAGCTCTAGCCATAAATTGCCCTCCAATTATCAGATTCAACATCTTCCAAATTGCTGGCGTGCATTCTACATATGCATGTACTAAATTACGCAGCCTCTGGCTCCTTAAACTGGGAGCTTAAAAGAATCCTGTAGGCAAATTGCATGTAACTCCTAAAGTTCCCCGTCAACCCTCCCTCACACAAAGTTCTGGCCCTACGGATCGTAACTACCACCCCAACTGCCGCAACAAAAACACCCAATCCAGCTGAAAAAGTAGCACCAGAGCAAAAAAAAAAGCTATACCCTAGAGGAAGATATGGATGCTGCTGGTCCCTTCATGGAGCTGGCCCGCCCCAAAACTTTCACGTTAAAAATAGTGTAGGAGAAACCCGCACCAAAAGGTAAATCTAAGCAAACCTCAAAGTTATACCCGCTCGATGCCAAGCAGATAAATTTAGTAATCGCGGTGAAAAAAAAATATTACCCAAACTAGGACCTTTACCATTTAGTGCGCTGCCACGGGTATCGGCAGATGGTACTTCAGGTGGTTCTTCAACTCCTCAACAGAGAAAGAGAAATTTAAGACCTGCCTGCCAAAAAAAAAACTAGTAAAGTTGTACGACTCGACACTCAAATTCTTCGAGCCAAGTTTGTACAAAAGAACTCCTCCGGTAAGCTGTACAGACCCCCGAAGTGCAAGAATCCGCAACCAAACCCAAGAAATGAGCATGGCTGCACAAAATAGACTGGTGATTCTTGCACATAACGTGCAAAATTGGCCAACCACAAACACCAGCTGTACACCATATATTGAGAAATTAACCCGGATCTCCTACTTCTCTCTTAAACTGGACTAAGAGACTACGATCCCTTCGAGAGTCTGTTTCAACGACCTACAAAAAACCTTGGATGGCGAAAGATTTGATGGAGCGGCAATAGCGGTGCAATCAGGGCTGCAGTTTTTGAAAGGGAGGAAGTACACCGGGCGTCGATGGGAGCCCACCCCACTCCCCCCGGCGCAGGAACATGAGACCTACAATAAATAAAGTCAAATATAATGTCAGATAGCCCACAGGTTTGTGTGCACGAAACCGTCCTAGGTACAATAGAAAAGCGGTTGTAACCTCGCCCGTTCCGATATGGGGACGGGTTAGGTGCGCAACGATCAGCGAGACTGGGACATTTAAGAAAATGTGCCCCGTAAGAGGAATAGCGATTTGCTTTTCTGGCTGCCGTGCTGACGGGAATCAGCGCCCCGTCTGGCCCCAACTTACCCTCTTCTCCTTCTTTCTGACACCGTCTTCTTACCTTGCTTCCTCACTTTCCATACAACCTCTCCCACGACTTTCTCAGATCAGTTTTTATTTTCATATGGTAGACACCTACCAGCTTCCTCTGACCCAACCATCTCGGATCGGGGCTGAGGGGGAGGGGATAACGCCCACTCAACCCTATACTATTTTCCTCACCTACCTCACTTACCCTTTCTCTCTCCTTTCACGGTCTATCAATTTTACTCCCATCCCAAGGTGGAGCCGCCATACCGAAGGGCTGCCTGGCCACTGGACGGGAGGAGGGATCTTGAATGGCGGCAGCTGTCTATTTCGGCCACGTATTCACCCCTCGCAGAGTGGGCTGCTGCGTGGAGTGATTAGCGTTTGCGTCCGGTGATACAAATAATGTCACCATGCCTAATGATGGAAACCTAAAAAAAATACTTCACTTCCTCTATACCACCGTCGGAGCCGCCCTCGGGCAGATCCACGGTAGAAAAGGATGTCCTCTCCCTGTGCTTTCACGCGGGACTCTAAAACCTCTCTAACCGGAGAGGAGGGGTACTTCTATCCTAAGCCTAAGGGTGCAAGGGACTCCCCTTACCGCGTTCTCTGGAGTCGCGATTGGGCGACTCCTCCTTTCCAGCGGCATACCCTCCTTTTCTTTGACAATGGACTGCCAAGAAAGCATGCAAGCGGCCCAATATTGACCGCTCCCGCTAGGAAAGGCTCGATAGGGCCACCTCCTTAGGTGGTAAGGGATGGCAGATCTCCGATGGTCCGCAACCCCCTAACGTCCTGCACTCGTGTGTTCTAAGTTGACAGGGGGTCACTGTACGTGCCCTCTCTCATCCCGGATGGATGCTTGTTCGCCGGCCCAAGAGGAGACAAAAGGTTCCTTGAATGGGATCCGTGGTCATGGGGGTGGGAGAATGGTCACATTGAGGCCCCCCTGAGATGGACATGGTCCCTGAGGTGACCCAGGCCCAGACGGTAGGATCTTCCTTGGGGGTGAACCCGGGATCGGTGCAAGCACATAACAGAATCTGCCACTGTGCAAGCTTCTCCTCAGACGGGTCGGACCCTCGAGGCATCACAAGGAGAGGAGGAGTTTCTTCCCCAGACTGGATCTCTTGTGAGAGCCAAGACCTTCTCACTTTCAGAGAAAGATCTTGCTAGGCCGATCCTTCACACCTATGGCCTCCTTCCGGTGGAGGAGAGAAATGGGTTTATTCCCTACCCTCCTGTACTAAAAAGAAAAGGAACATGAAAAAGACTAAAAAGACTTAGGGTCCCTCTCCGTCCGCGGGAGCTAAGGGAGCGGACGGATCCGCTGCTGTTTCTGTAGGCGAACAAGCCAAGATTGGAACGTCCGCCCACTGTGTTACCCCGGGTGGGGAGTCCCTGACAAAGAACACAAGTGCAAGTGCGCAGAGCGGAGACTCGATTACGTTGGATCCCATCATTCATAGATTACGTGGCGTTTTCGAGCCTCAATGACTTCAAACGATTCTCGGTTATTCGCTACACTAATGGTGGCATGTCGGCCAAGGGCAACAAGTGTGTCAATTGAGAAGAGTAGCACTCCGTTTCTTCGAAGCAATGGGGATTGCATCTCCTTGAGAATTAAATCCTAGCTGTTCGGGATCGGGATCGTCTCCCACTTTTCAAGGGTAAGTATTTGGTCCTGTCGCACCCGGCAGTGCCTTGGAAGTCTTATGCCTCAATGATAAAGAATACTTCTTTTTTCAGACCCACCAGGCCTACGAGCACTGTCGTTTCGGCACCCATTCAGAATCCTTCTGCAGCTTCTATGCACCCCGGGCGCTCGCCTGGACAAGCTGGCGAAACAAAGGGTTCACAACCAGCCCTAGCTGCAATCACGGCTTCCCCCCTTCCCTCAGCGCGACCGTTTCCCGTAAGACGAAAAGTCGGCGCTCCTCCACCAAGTCGTTAGACTCGCAGTACACAAGACCCCTGAAGTTGGTCGAGAAGTCAACTAATGGGGTTCCTAAAGCTGCCCCCCCTTCAAAGGAATACAGCACAAAAAAGAGCTTCGTCTCCTACACCCACACACAGTGGTAGGCTGTCTAAGGTTTCGAAGCGGTGAGAGGAAAAGACTCGCATGGAAGGGAACAACACCTTCAGTGCATTTTCCGACCAAGAGCCTCCATAGATCTACCTCAGTGAAGCGTAGGACCATTCCCGTGAGGTTCTTCACTTCGAAGTTGGACCCCACATTTCTTCCGAGATAGGCCTGGAGGGTATATTCCTTTAATTGAATTGCCGCGTACTCCAAACCAGGTGGGGGCAACTGGGGAAACTCGTCTCCTCCCGTTTTCATTTTGTTGTTTTTTTGCAATAAACCATGCTGGGCGCGTGCCCCATGCTCACCATCCTGGGGTATAAGGGTCTTGCGACCCCACCACCATGGACTGGGGGCCAGGCAGGAGGAAGCGCCATTTATACCCGGCATGATGTCTGTGTTCTTCTCTTTGCCTTAGATACCTCTTTTCAGGCAGTAGCTGTGCAGCTGCAAGTAAGGAGGTGGTATACTGTTATTTCTGCGTACATTCTAACGCCAGCTGACCTTGACGCGTCGTTGCACGGTTACTGTGGCGCTTTATCTTTCTCGAGGATTTTAACGGTAGACAATTCGTCTGGGGAGAGTACTTGATCACCCCAAAGGTCAGGTCCTTGCCGACCGGATCGACGAGATGGGGATAGATGTCCTAAATATTAATGAGTTTACGCATCACTTCCCGAGAACAGCATTATTTTCATGTCTTGATCTATCCCTGTGCTCTTCGGATGGACAGCCTGATTTGGGGATGGAGGTAGTCGATGACCTCAATGATAATGATCACTTGCGCATTCAAATATCATTTTAAGGGCCATTACCATATGAGAGACCGCCCCGGTGGGGCTTAGCGTGGACGGGGTGTTCCACCTTTCAGGAAATGGGCAATTTCTCTTTCTAAGTAGAAGAGTTTGGGTGGGTGGTAGAGGCCGTTGAGTTCTTCTCTGGCAAACTCATCACCGTGGGCCTAGCTACTATTCCTAGAACATCTGCATGTTTTGCAAACCGACCACTTCCTTAATGGTTAGCTGAGTGTGAGACGGCCTTAAAACACAAGCGTTATGCCTACATGCGCTATAAGCGCCGCCTAAACGACTTAACCCTGTTAATTTCGACGAGTTAGGGCTAAGTTCCGGTATGTTTTGAAGCACGCCCACTGCTCTTCTTGGTGGGCATACGCGTCTTTACTTAACGGGAAATACCCTTCTAGCAGAGGTGTGGAAGCGAGTCAAAAGGATTCGGGGCAAGTTTTTACAGGAAACCACTTCCCGTTCTCCAGGAGAATGGGACCGCGATCTCATATCTCGCATCCGTGGCGGAATGCTTTGCGACCGCTTTCTCCACATTCTCTAGCCTGGATGCTGCTCTGCCAGAATTCAATGCTCGGTATGATGTCTGGGGAGACCGTCAACTGGATTTTACTTTCGGAGGAGGAGAACCCTTTAACGACAGGTTTACATTGAGTGAGTTGCTTTCCACTTTCGCTTCGTGCACGGATTGCGCCCTGGTCCAAGCGATGTCCCGTACGTAATGTTTCCACCTCTGGGTTAGCAAGGCATTGCCTTTCTGTTAGATTTATTCAACATGATCTGGGTAGATGGTATCCTTGCAGAAGCCTGGCGAAAAGCTACTGTGTTCACTTTTCGCAACCGGCGAGAGATCACAATATGAGCTGGTTTCCGCCCAATCTCTCTAACCTCATGCTTATGCAGGTCGATGAAGAAATTGGTAAATGTTAGATTAGCCTTTTGCGGGACCGCAGATACCACTTCTCTTCTGCACAGTACGGCTTCCGCAATTTTCACTCCACGTTGGTTGCTCTGCTTCAACTGGAAAATGCCCTCTGCGAGGCTTTCCTTCGTAGATAGCACTACACTACGGTGTCTTTCGATCTGGAGAAGGCCTATGAAACCGCATGGCTATACGGTATCATGGAGACTCTACACACGATAGGGGCAAGGGGACGCTGTCCAATATATATATCTGAATTTTTGCAAGACTGTTGTTTCTACGTACTGATGGGGGAGCTCTCTCTGACCAATGGAGCAGGAAGAAGGTCTCCCGTAAAGAAGTGTCTTCAGTGTCGCACTTTTTGCCTTGAGCATCAACGGCATGACATCGATGCTGCCGGAGGATGTTCTCTCTACGCTTTAAGTGGACGACCTTTCGAACTCTTTTGGCACGGTGGCCCAGGTGCAAACTCTGGAACATCGACACCAACAGGCCTTCAACCGCATCTCTCGCTATGCCTAAGCGCACAGGCTTCATTTTTCTTCGGCCATGACTAAGATCGTGTACTTCTACCACCATCCACGGCTCCACTCTGACCCAGGTATGTTTATAAATGGGGTTCGCCTTGAAGTGGTGGACTCGCATTATTTCATTGAGCTTGTATTTTACCGACGCCATTAGCTTGGTTCCTCATATACGCAGACTTAGAGTCTCTTGTCCCCGTGCCATTGATATTCTAAGTTTCGTGACGTTCCGCGTTTGTGGCGCTGATAGGGCTACTGTCTTACTTTTTATCGATTCTATGTTCGTTCTGAGCTCAGCTACAGATGCGAGTTTTATGCATCCGCAGCCGAGCCTGTATCGTGAAAGGTGAACTCGATCCACCACACTGGCCTTCGTCTGGCTACCGGTGCCTTCTGCTCGTACACCATTGTGAGCCTACTTGTCGATGCTGGGGAGATGTCACTCGCTCTACTTCATGCACAGTTTATTATTCGCCTGTACACGCGAGCCTATCCCCCCCCCCAGTCGCCAACAGCTCTCACTGCATCCGCAGCTGTTCTTGACAGTTCCTTTGCCGCCGAAGGACGCCAGCCAGACCCTAAGCCCTTTTGGTTTAGGGATAAGAAACTCCTTCGACAGCTCGGTATAGCTCTCGGTCCACTGGCGCCACGCTACGACGCTTCTTGCCACGCTAGAACCGTGCCAGTGTTTACGGATAGCTCCAATTCTCTAAATGAAGTGGGTTTCCACGCCATATCCCTTCTGTTTGAAGTCAGCGGGGCTCGCCCAGGTGCTGTTTCTGTCTTCACGGCCAAACTGGTTGCAATACACCGCTTAGTACCGGAGATAAACTGACGTGCCTGGTTCGGAGACTTGATTGTGATTTATAGCGACTCACAAAGCAACCTTGAGTTCTTTCGCGGCATTGGAATGTCTGCAACCCCTAGTTTATGATATTCGTGACGCCACGGTTTTGCCGAAAAGGGCGGATGTCGAAATTATCTTCTGCTGGGTTCCTGGACATGTAGGAATGACTGTAATGAGGGCACCAATGAGACCGGGAGAAAAGGCTGAAAGCCAAAGCAATCGTCGCAATACGGTGCGTGCAAGAGCTCCATCACATGGCAGTACGACCTAAAACCGTCGCGGCATTTGAGAGTATGGCAATGGGAACAGATGCGGCGCAATGGCATGCAACTTTAGGTTCCCCTCGCCCTCTTCCTATATTCTTTTTCATGCAGCCCGGATGGCTGACCTATTTCCTGCTATGTTGAAGTGTGACTAAGAGCCAAGCAGTTGTCTGGTCGCCCAGTCCTAGCGGACTCTATGGCACCCTGTCCGCAGCGCTCATTCTCAGATATTCTCATATCTCCAGAAACCCAGTAGAAGATAATCTCGTCATTCACGCGGCTCGCGGCAAACACACCGCCACGGATACCACAAAACGGGTGATGTGGAAATGTCAATGCTCCCAGAGTACTCAAGGGGTTCGTGAATCGCTATAGATCACGATCCGGTGTCTGAGCTGGGCACGACGCGTTATCTCCTTACCTAGCTGTGTACTGTAACATGCTCAGTCGTGAAGACAGCTGCAGCGCCTGGTAGGGCCACGGTAACTTTAAACAAAGGGGAAATGGCGTTGAAACCGACGTTCTCATGTGACTTGAAACGATCCGAATACACGGGCATTGATTAAGCATGGAACAAAGTGAGCTCCAAAAAGGCTGTACATAATAATCCCGGCACTGTAGGAACTTTGGGAGCAGTGAGGTAGCGACAAAGAGTCAAAGGTGGTACACAGCAGGTAACGTCTTGGGCAGAACCAGAGGCGCCACCAGCCCGAGAACTACACAAAGCTTGTTTCCTAGCCCTAAACCCAAATGATTTAGGGAATGACTGGCGTCTCTAGGCTGCATATACAACGTCGAGATAGTCTGCGGATTCAGTGAGAGGCTTTGGCGACTAAGGGAGGGTTCGGGATCGCACGTACAGGCGCATAATGCACTTAAACTGTGATGAACAGATGGCATCTCCCCAGCATCGAAAATTAGGTTCTCAATGCAATGGAAGAAGTGCGAAGGCAATGGTCGCTACGCGGAGATAAGTCTAGTGGATTGAATCCATTTTCCTCGATACACACCTGGCTGCGGTTGCATAAAACTCGCCGCCACCGTATTCAAATAGCCCTATCAGCATGTAAATTGCGTAGAGCCACACCCTGGTTTTTTAACTAATGCGGTGCGTATCTCCTGGAGAAGGAAATCCTGCCACGACGTGGGGTACTTACGCCGAGTCATGGAAGGGCTCCCGATGCCCTTTCTTTTGTTCGGAGATTTGAACGCTAACCACTGCCTCTGAGGAGATTATCCGATCAATCCTAGGGGTTAGATCTTTGCGGATCTGATTAACTAGCTGAATATAGCTGGCCTAAATGTAGATGAGTTTACGCATCATTGTCCGAGAACCGCTTGATTTTCCTGTCTTGACCTATCGTTTTGCCAGCCACATACACAGCCTAATTTTGGGCGGTGGGGATTGAAAGACATCCATAGTAGTGATAACTTTCCCATTTAAAAAAAGTTTTCTGGGACGCTGCGCCTGAGAGCGCCCATCCCCCCCCCCCTCCCTCTCCCGGGGTGCTTGGCACAGGTATGGTTGTCTGCATTTCAGGAAATGACGGATTTCTCTCTGTGTCATGAAATTAAGGTCGGTGGATGAGGCCGTCGACTTCTCCGGCAACCTCATCGGCTTGAGGCTAACTACTATTCTTACAACCTTTGGACGTTTTGCACGCTGACCACTCTCGCTGTGGACAGCCAGGTGTTAGACGACCCTCAAACAGAAGCGTTATACTTACATGCGCTATAAGGGCCGCCCGAAAGATTTCACTGTCGGTGAAATTCGACGAGCTAGGGCAAAGTTCCGGTATGTTTCGAAGCACCCCCACTGCTCTTCCAGGCAGGCATACGTGTCTTCACTTATCAGTAGGACCCATCTAGCAGAGGCAGGGAAGCGAGTTATGGGGATAATGGGCAGGTTTTTTGGCAGGACCCCCCTTCCGTTCTCCAGGAGAATTGGACCGCAATCTCGGACTCCGCCTCCGCGGTGGAGTCCTTAGCAGCATTTAATGCGAATCGTGATGTCGCGGAAGGCCGCCAACTGGACTTTCCCTACAAAGGCGGAGAACCCTTTAACGAAAGGTTTAAATTGAGTGAGTTGCATTCCGCTCTCGCATCGTGCGCATACAAAGCCCCTGGTCCTGAGCTGTCCCTTACGTCATGCTTCGACACTTAAGTGGGCGAGGCATGGAATTGCTGTTAAATTTGTTCAATAAGATCTACGTAGACGACCTTTCAATCTCTTTTGGCGCGGTCCAGATGCCAATTCTAGAGAATCAAATCCAACAGGTATTGAATTGCGTCTCTTGCTCTGCCGAAGATCACATGTTTCGGTTTTCCTTGGGTGAAACTAAGGTAGTGCACTTCTGCCGCCATCCATGGGCCTATGCTGACCCAGACATGTTTCTAATTTGGGTTGGCCTCGAAGTGAACTTGCATCGTTTCCTTGGTTTTGTATTTGACCGACGCCTCACCTGGGATGCTCATATTCCGAGCCTTAGGGTCTCTTATTACCGCGTCTTGGATATTCTTCGTTCCGTGACGTTCAGCACCTGGAGCGCTGATATAGTTACTGCCATAAATTTTCACCGATCCTTTGTTCGTTTAAAGCTCGACTACGGAGTTTTGTGCATCCGTAGCCAAGCTTGTATTGCGGAAAGTTAACTCGATCCACAACACCAGCCTACGCCGGGCAACCTGTGCCTTCTTGCATGTCCCCAATTTAGACCCCGTTTGTCAATTCTGGTGAGATGCTACTCGCTCTGCGCCGTGTACGGAACAGTATTTGCCTGTACGCGTGAGCCCAGTGCCACCCAGAATCGCCAACAGCTCTCACTGCATCCGTAGCTGATCTCGACGTGTCTATGCCGCCGAGAGACGGCAGTCATACCCTTTGGGTTTAGGGATAGGAAACCTTCGAGAGCTCAGTATAGACCTCGGGCCAGTATCGCATCTTTTTCTGAACAGGACACCACCCTGGAGGGTACCACATTTGACTATTTGTCGCAACGCCTCTACTCCCAATGCTTCTACAGCGCAAGGAGAATTGCGTTCGGTCTTTTTTTGAGCAAATGTGTCACGCTGGAGCTATGCCAGTATATACGAATGGCTCCAAGTCACAAGATGGGCTCGTATGCCATGACCTATCTCCTCTGTACAAATTTAGCGGGGCTCTGCCAGACGCTGCGTCCGTCTTTACGGCTGAGCTAGTTGTAATTACATTCTCAGTACGGAAGATAACGCGTTATACCCGGTTCGGAGAACGGATTGTGATGTACAGCAACTAACAAACCCCACCCGAGTGCTCTTGTGGCATAGGGATCTCCACATCAGCTAGTTTGCGGTATCCGTTACGCCATGGGTTCGATGAGCCGGGTGGATGTAGAGATTATCTTCTTCTGGGTTCTTTGACATGTGGGAATCGTAGGAAATGAGGGCGCCAAAAAGTCTGCGAGAACTGGGCGACCATACCATCGTTTCTCTTGTCATCACGCCTAATACATGACAAAAATCTGTGTAGCCCGCAAGGATGTTTGGCAAAGAAGATTGGAGATGGTCGAGGGTAACTTAAGTTGCTTGCCATTGCGCCGCGACTGTTCCCATGGACCTATCCCCCAATGCTGCGCCGGCTTCAGGTTGCTTTTTGTCGTCTCCTTATTGGACACACTCGCGCGACACACTGCCATTTGATAGAGCACTCGCCTGCGCCCTACTGTGAAGGCTGCGTTGTTCCCCAGACTCTTCGGCACATTCTTGTTGAATCTCCCTGTCTGGGCGTTCCTCGTGCACGTTATCTGGCCCGGTACCAGGATGGGCGGGGTCGTTACTGCATGTGCCTTGTACTCGGAACGAGTTCATGCACATTGACTGGTGGACTTATAGACTTTTGGGAGGAGACCGGCCTTCTTCCCTTGTTTTAACTAGTTGTGTTTTTTTCTAGGTCGCACGTTCCTGCGCCGGGGGAAGGGGGCACCCCCCCCCCCCTCCCGTCCCGATTCCGAAGCTTGCTTTCTGCTTGTTGCCTTTTTCCTTTTTTAATTTTTATTGCTGGGTTTGTGTTTTTTGTTTTTTAGCATGTCATTTTAAAGTAGCCTAGTACTAGTCAGTGGTAAATGCGGCGACTAATGCCCAAGTAGGCAGTCGCCAGATGAGCTCTTAAAAAAGAGTATACGGATGGCTCCAAGTCCTAAGAGTGGGCTCGGTTTCTACGCCGTATCTGTTTGAACTCAGCGGGGCTCTGCCAGGCGCTGCCTCTGTCTTCACGGCTGAACTGGTTGCAATGCACCGCTGCGCCCTAATGTGAAGACTGCGTTGTCCCCGAGTCTGGGCCATCTTCGTGCACGTTCCCTGTCCCAGTACCGGGACGAGCGTTGTCGCTACCCCTTGTCCCTTGTATTCGAGACAGATTCGTGCACACTGACTTGTGGACTTTGCGACTTTTGGGAGGAGGCCGGCCTCTTTTACTTGACTGTTATTTTTTTACTATTTTTTGTAGGTTGCATGTTCCCACGCCGCGGAGGAGGCTGGCCTACCCCCAACGGTGGAGCGCGCCTCCTTCTTGCTTTGTTTTCTATTATTATTTATTTTTTAGTCCTTGTGTTTTTTAGCGTTGTTATTTGTTATTTACATATTGTTATTTGTTACTTACATATTGTTATTTGTTTTCTTGTTTATTTTTTGTTCCTCGTTTTTTAGTATAGCCTAGTAGTAGGTTGTGTCGTGTACGTCAGTCGTTAGATCGGCTCCTAAAAATTATTTTTTTCAAAAATAAGAATTCATTTTCTTGCAACTTCAAGTTAAGGTCAAAACATTTGCCTTACACACTGCACTTTCTTAGAAGTCAACTACTTCCATTTCCAAGTTACTAGGGTCAAGCCAATCGAACTTTGCTAGCTAAATATCTTCAAATAAAATAGAATAGGGGAGTTGGATGGAATGTAAGGTGTCATCTAGTTCTTGGAATTGGGAAAAAAAACTCTATGAAAGTGATTGTGTGGCAATTTTATTACTGAGGAATCGTTTTTGAGTACATTTTCAACGTTTATTGCATTGTCAGTTGAAAATTGGAAGTTGAGTAGTGCTTATGTAATTGTCGTAAAATGACCCTTGGTTTTGATCACTATACTCTTTGACACCCTTTTAGTAGCGGTATGCTTTAAGGGGCGTGAGTTACTTCTATCATGAAGTAGGCTTTGTTCTAAGAGTGCTAATTCAGTAGTTTTATTCTTAAGGAAGAGCTATTTTTAAACACATAAGGATAAGAGGAAACACCAGAATCTACCAAAATAAACATGAATTTTAAATGAAACACTTAATTATTACAAACCAACAGTTAACACCTTTCTATCTTTGGCATCACAGATCTTTCAATGACAAAAAATAAACAAATAGGCTTCCCGTAAACATACCTATTGCCGATTAGTATTTTTTTATCGCGACTCTATTTGATTAGCGTTAAACATTAAATTAACGTACTCTCGTCTACAAACACATATGACTTAGGTTCAAGAACAATGGTTTCTACTCTCCTTTAAAACGTGCGACGTACTGAACTTCTACTATCGCAATAGAGATATAAATGTTATTTTTAACTTACAGGTAGGTATTAGGGATTGCCGGATGTCGCTGGAGGACTTATCTGTCGCTTTGAAGTGTTGTGGCCGCTGGTTGAATTTTCGTTGAGGGATTGCTTGTCGCCTGTAACGGGGGCTGATTCTTCAACGTAATTAAAGAACGGGAGCTCGTTGGGGCTGGGTTCTTCTCCTCTCACTCTTACGGAGCTTGAGATATGAGAGTCGCTCGAGTGTGAGCGGCTTTGCTTTTCTTCAGTCGGACTTCTTTGCAGACTGAAAAGGTTTCTTCGGTATGGCACCGATATAAAGCTTGACTATTTAGGTTAATACGGCCCTGAAAGGGGAGATCGATTTTCTCAATCTGATCCTATCGTTTCTCACGGAAATAGTCTTGTATGCCTGAAGGATCGATCTTCACGAACTAATCCTCCTCTGGCGTATCGACTTCTGATAATCCTCTTGTCTGGCCGATGGATCGATCTTCACGAACTAATCCTCCTCTGGCGTATCGACTTCTGATAATCATCTTGTCTGGCCGATGGATCGTTCTTCACGAACTAATCCTCCTCTGGCGTATCGACTTCTGATAATCCCCTTCTCTTTCTTTGCGGAGCTTATTTATAGGCGGATTGCCCCTCCATCAAAAGGGGAAAGTGACCAGGCCACAGAGGCAAAAGGGAGGGGGCGAATGGTGAGTTAGCATCTGGGGAGAGCGATAATTCCTGAGGTGGCACTGGGGGGCCCAAGTCAGCTCGCAAATTAGAGGCTCGTGACCGCACCGCTACTTGGCGTGCCTTCTGACTCGCACCGCTTTTTTTTCCATAACCACGGGTTTATGGGTCTCGTAGGTAATTGGATCGTTAGAGCGTCGTTTAAGGACCTTATGTGGTCGCCTTAAAACAGATGTTAGCTCCCACTGCCCACAGCGGCGGCGAGATCACACATGGTAAGCAGTTTCGCCGGCTACCTTTCCCACGCTTCTCCTCATGAGGGGGGAGGGCTTTAATGTACCTATACTCCTCCAGGATGCTTAAGGTAGCCATTTCTCTACAGTAATAATGAAAAATGCTTCCTGTTTTCTTCTAGATCTCTTGAAAAATGTCTAGTTTTTTTTAAAGCTATAATCTACTCAAACATTGATGGTATGTACAACACATTCACAACCTTGCAATTTTTTTTCCAAGGTATTGTAATGCAATGTTAAATCAGCAAAAAATGTAAGTTATTCAATGAATTCGTATCAGTCAGCACTGGCTAATCATGCCCTTTTCACTTAAGAAAAGTCTTATTTCTTCTAACAAACCAACAAATCAGTTCAATACCCTACCACGGTTTAATCATCTGCCAGTGTTATACATACATGAGAAACTCCGCAAATTGAATGTCGACCTCATCCAATAGGTCGTGAAAATTAACGTTTTTTAAGATCGTGAGGTACTATAAAATTTACAATTTATATTACAATGGACATAACATTATCTCGTGAGCAAAAACTGCCTTTTGCACTCAAGGATTTTTTATGCGAAATACATACAATGAAATTCAACTAAATTGTGATTTGCTTGCCGTTTCAGTAACTGCACAAATCCAACATATTTTCAAATCCTATTTTGAGCTCCGTCAGTTGTCACATATACAATATTTCCTAAGTTAGTGCCAAGTTCAATAAATTCCTTCTTCAATTCATTCATAATATCTTAACCTCTAGTCTTTTTTCAGAGAGCGTCATCAATTTAATTAGTTCTTCCTTCATTATATTTCCGGAAGGAAATCTTGCAATAACTTCTAGACTTGCAAGCGATGCAGCATTTGTACTCTCATCCAAACGAACTGAAAACATTCCTTCATTATTTAAATCTCTCCGTAAGGGGCACAGTGATTTGCCTTCTTTGCCACCGTGCTGACAGGACTCACTGCCCCGTCCGGCCGCAGCTTGGCATTCTTTTTTTTTTATTCCGCTAATCCCTACCTTGTCTTCTGTACCAATTCTCTTTCATCGTCCTTCCATCCATCCTATTTCTGTCTCTCTTCTTTTCTAGGTTAAGTTTTTCGTTTGTTTACGATCTCGGTGTATCAGAGCTGTCCGTCAAGGGGCGCGACCCCATGGCTGAGTCCTGCCTGTGTTGGTTGGTGGGTGCCTGAGCCTGTGTGGCGCTCTTGGGACTCTAGGCTTTCCCAACTAGTAAATTTCCAAGGCTGGCCGACCATTTTTAAAAGAAGGTTGGGTCAGGGGTCGACGGGATTACCCTCCCGGTTGGGTCGGCACTCTGAGTAGGTTTCGCGAAGGTAGACAGTGACTACGCTGCGCGAGTTCGCCCCCCCCCCCTTTTATACTTTACTTAATATAGGTAATAATAACAAATATTCTCTCACAGAAGTCGCAGACTTATAGTTCTCGTGCTACGCCTGGAAATAAGTCCTATTTTCTGCGTTAGTTAGATCCCTCCGCAGAAGAGATAGATCCTGATATGGATTCTCCTAGTTTTCTGGTGCTGAATACTAGTTCCGGGTCTCCGCTTTCTAAATTGAGCGTGTTTGATTTGAATCAGGAGTTTGAGACCCGTTGTGGTGCACCCTGCCGTATGTGGGCCCGTGTTAGTGGCGATTTAGTGGTTGAGGTATCTCTACGAGAGCAGTGTGGCGCCGTGCGGGATTTGTCCTCCCTTTCGGAGATGCCGGTTCAGGTTGTGCCCCACCCTCGCCTTAATTTTGTTAAGGGAGTGATTCGATCCAACCAATTATTGCAATATGATGTCTTGAGATTAAAGGATAAACTTTCATCCGAGAGGGTTACGGACGTTTATAGGGTGTCCAAGTTTGTTGGTCCTGCTAAGGTTCCTACGAGTACGCTAATAGTTACCTCGGAGCGTCAGGATCTGCCTCAGTTTGTTTGTGCTGGTTACCTTAGTGTCCCTGTGTCCCGTTATGTCGAGCTCCCCAGAAGTTCTTTTAATTGCCACCAGTTTGGCCATATGATCAGCAATTGTAGGCAGGCTCGTTGCTCTGTGGCCTGTTCGTTGGCGTACCATGGCTCCTCTTGTGGGAATCGTGAATGTTGCGTCAATTGTGGAGGTTCCCATAGCGCGGCTTCGCGTTCTTCTCCCGTATTCATTTTTAAGAAGGAGGTCCTGGATCTTCGGAACTCCCAAAGGCTAGACTTCCGTGATGCCTGTCGTATGGTGCGGGGAAAGCTCGCCCCTTCCGGCCGTTTCTTCTCTGACGTTCTCAGGGAGGAGGCGGGTTCCCGCCGCCCTCCCCCCAGTCGTCCCACGCCTTCTGTCTTCTCCTCGCTGTCCCTCTGTTGCTCCCACTACTTTGCATTCGGTCTTTCCCCGTGGCTCTTCCGTTGCGCCCTCTCCTTTGCCTTTGATCTCTTCTCATGTCCTTCCCTCTTTCGAGGACCGTGAGAGCAACCGAGCTGAGACGCTGGAGAATATTCGGCAGTAACCTCCAGGTGTCTGTCTCCGCTGTTCCTTCAGTTCCGTTACCCCAGCGCAAATGGAATGGTTCCTCATCACCCCTTTCGGAGTCCACGCGCGTTGCCTCGGGTGAGGCTTGTTTGGTCATCGAGTCGGTTGGTGGTGCGCCCTCCGTTTTGATGTCTTCTCCCCGGTCTTCGCTGGCCTCCCCCGTTGGCATCACCGATGTCATTGTGAGGGCCGAGGTTCACCCGGTTCCGTCTTCCTGGCCTCCTACCCCGGTTCCTTCTTCCTTGCCTCCTTCCCCGGTTCCTTCTTCCTTGCCCCTTACCTCTCTTCAGTCTTCCTTGCCCCTTACCTCTCTTCAGTCTTCGATGCCTCATACTCCAGGTCCGTGTCCCTTGCCTCCTACTCCTGTTCCGCCTTTCTTGCCTACTACCACCGTTTTGTCTTGACTGCATCCTACACCAGCTTCTTCCTTACCCTCTGCCCCTGTTCCTTCATCTCCTTCTGACCTTGTTCCCTTCTCACCCTCTGACCCTGCCCCGTAAGGGGCGCGGTGATTCGCCGTCCTGGCCACAGTTCTGACGGGGCTCAGCGCTCCGTCTGGTCTCAGCTTAGCCTCTTCTCCTTCTTTCACACAGCCTACTCTTCTACCCTACTTCTTCACTTTCCCTACAATCTTTCCCACAACTTTCTCTGGTGGACCTCTAATTTCACAGCGTAGGCGCCGACCAGCTTCCTCTTACCAATCTATCCCAGATCGGGGCTGAGGGGTGGGAGGGGACAATGACCTCTCACCCATGAGCTCCGGCTTGGGGTAGTGAGCTTTTAGTAACCTGCTGCATCCCCACCCACACCTTCGTCACATACCCTTTTCTCTTTCCTTTTAATCTCTATCGACCCCACGCCCAGCCCCAGGTGCAGCCGCCATGCAGAAGGGCTGGCTGGCCACTGGGCGGAAAGGTGTGGTCCTAAATAGCGGCAGCTGGTTCTTCCGTCCTCGTGTTCACCCCTTGCAGAGAGGGCTACTGAGAGGACTGATTAACGTTTGCTTCCCGTATAACTAATAGAAACCCGATGCCCAATGATGGAAAAAATCAAACTTCCCATTTCCCATTAACCACCGACGGGGTCGCCTTCGGGCAGCTCCACTAGAAAAATAGAGCTTCTCACCACCTGCGCTCTCGCAGGGGACTCTCCAAAACTCTTTAACCGGAGAGGAGGCTTATCCTCTCCTTCGCCTACAGGTGTAGGGGACTTTCTTTCACCCCCATCTCTGGAGGTGACCTCGAGTGCCTCCCTCTTTCCAGTGGCAGTCCGCCCCTTTACTTTACAAGGGCACTGCCAAGAAAGGCAGGCGGCCCATAATTGAACGCTCCCGATAGGGCTAACCTCCTTAGGGGCAGGAGAGAAGAAAGGGCGCGTCAGCCTCTCCCCTCGAAAGATCTGCGTGCTCTAATTTTGAGGGGGTCACAGTACGTGCCCCCCTCTCTTACCCAAGTCCTAATAAGGGATCGGTTTCCATGCCCTATACCCTCTGTTTGAAGTCAGTGGGGCTGTTCCGGGCGTTGCGTCTGTCTTCACAGCTTAGCTAGTTGCAATACACTGCTCGGTTCGGGAGATTACGCGACGTGCCCGATTCGGAGACCGGATTGTGATTTATAGCGACTCAACAAAGCACTTTGAGTACTCTCGGGGCATTGGAATCTCCGCATTTCCTGGTTTGCGATATCTATTACACCACGGTTTTGGCGAGCCAGGTGGATGTCGAGATTATCTTCTTCTGGGTTCATGAACAAGCAGGAAATGCGGGGAATGAGCGCGCCGATGAGGGCGCCAAAGAGTCCGCGAGGACTGGGTGACTAGACTAGCGTTTCGCTCTTACTCACACCGACTACATGGCAGGAATACGGGCAGCTCTTCGGACTGCTTGGCAAAGAAGATGGGAGACGGTCGAGGGAAACCTAAAGTTGCGTGCCATTGCGCTGCGACTGTTCTCATGGACCTATTCTTCAATGCCGCGCCGGCTTTAGGTTGCTTTGGGTTGTCTCCAAATTGGACACACTCGCGGGGCGCACCGCTATTTGATGGAGGGCTCGCCTGCGCATAAGTGTAAAGACTGCGTTCTCCCCCAGACTGTTCGGTACATTCTCGTTGAATATCCCAGTCTGGGTGATCTTCGCTCACGTTACCTGTCCCGGTACCGGGATGAGCGGGGTCGCTACTACTTGTCTCTTGTACTCAGGACGAGTTCGTGCACACTGACTTCCAGACTATACCACTTTTTGGAAAAGTCTGGCCTCCTCCACTTTATTTGACCTTTTTTGTGTTTCCTTTTGTAGGTCGCATGTTCCTATGCTGAGGCAACCTGTGCCTTCCTGCATGTCCCCAATTTAGACCCTGTTTGTCAATTCTGGTGAGATGCTACTCGCTCTGCGCCGTGTACGGTACATTATTTGCCAGCACGCGTGAGCCCGGCGCCAACCAGAATTGCCAACAGCTCTCACTGCATCCGTAGCTGATCTCGACGTGTCTATGCCACCGAGAGACGGCAGTCATACCCCGTTGGCATCACCGATGTCATTGTGAGGGCCGAGGTTCACCCGGTTCCGTCTTCCTGGCCTCCTACCCCGGTTCCTTCTTCCTTGCCTCCTTCCCCGGTTCCTTCTTCCTTGCCCCTTACCTCTCTTCAGTCTTCCTTGCCCCTTACCTCTCTTCAGTCTTCGATGCCTCATACTCCAGGTCCGTGTCCCTTGCCTCCTACTCCTGTTCCGCCTTTCTTGCCTACTACCACCGTTTTGAGAGCTCAGTATAGACCTCGGGCCGGTATCGCATCTTTTTTTGAACAGGATACCACCCTGGAGGGTACCACATTTGACTATTTGTCGCAACGCCTCTGCTCCCAATGCTTCTACAGCTCAGGGAGAATTGCGTTCGGTCTTTTTTGAGCAAATGTGTCACGCTAGAGCTATGCCAGTATATACGAATGGCTCCAAGTCACAAGATGGGCTCGTATGCCATGACCTATCCCCTCTGTACGAAGTCTCTGGGGCTCTGCCAGACGCTGCGTCCGTCTTCACGGCTAAGCTAGTTATAATTACCTTTTCGGTATGGGAGATTACGCGTCATACCCTGTTCGGAGGACGGATTGTGATGTACAGTGTGATAGAACGAGTTGAAGCTGCGTTAATTTCAACTCCTATCCCATATTATTTAAAACCACGATGCTGCCCACGTGCATCTTCGATTCGAACCTTGGCACCTTATCGCAGCCACCGGATGTCAATGTTTAAACAAGGAGGTTATCGGTTCCCCGTTCGCCCCCATACGCCGACCTCGCCAGATTAAGTTAGGCTTATGGGCAGATAAGGCATTGTTCACAGGCTCGGCTGTGCATTCCCTCGAAGCTCCCACTCCATTGTCCCCCACGCCAAGGGAGTGTCCTGGCTATTTATATGGAAACTTTACCACTAAGATCAGATTGGAGATCCAGATTTTCGTCGCGAAACATCACCACGACCCTCTCTCCCTTTGTGCGCCAAGGGACCTCGACCTCGAGATTTACCATCACTTGTCCAGAAGGAGGACAATATCCCTTGAGTGCCAAAGGTTCGAGCCTTTCGTGACGTCAAGTCCTCAAGGCTTCCCCCTCGTGTTCAGAAGAGAACAACATTAGAACAGCCATTGTTCTTTTGAGACCTTCCCCAAGAAACGGTTCTCACCCTTCCCCCTTGTTGTTCAGAGGAGAACAACATTAGAACAGCCATTGTTCTTGAGCCCGTAGACAAGAGACGGTTCTCACCCCCCCCCTCCTTTGTTCAGAAGAGAACAACGAAGAACAGCCATTGTTCTTTTGAAGCCGTTCGTCGAGAAACGGTTCTCATTCCCAAGACGCCACGTCGGGATCCTTTTATTCCCCCCCTTCGGCTGGAACTCGCCAGCGGACCGAAAATTCTTTAAAGCCACCTTCCACTGCACCACTAGTGTAAAGTTACGTAAGCCAAACGTCACCTTTGAGTACTTAACCCTTTTGTCAATTCTATCCTGTGCTTTAAATGGTTTATCGAACCAACCCATCTCTTTAACTCTATATTTTTTTTACCTTTTTAAATCCTTTAAGTCCACGGATTAGCCCGAGCCCCCACGACCCTTTCCATTCTCTGTTTATGTCAATATTTTCCGTCTTGTGTTTGTTGATAGTTATTATTAATAAAACTCTATTTTATTAATGATAGCAATATTATTATCCTTGAGCTCAGTTCCACTTCTTAAGCATATCAAAGATACATAATATCGGCCGCCAGACATTAACGCACTCTAGAGATAATTAAAGAAGTTTCCTCAACGAATAGTGATATATGGTATATCGTTAGGAGTCCATTCTACGACATATATATATATATATATATATATATATATATATATATATATATATATATATATATATATATATATATATATATATATATATACTATTTAAATTTGGTTTCAGGTTTGGGGTTTAACGCTATATCTTTGCAAACACTGGTCTCAGTCTAGTAAAGCATAGTGTTATTCGTTATAATAATAGAGTATAGTAGTTCCCTTTTGTTTTCACGATTGCTACCCCCTTTTTTTAAAAAACTTAAGAAGCTGGAGTAGCTCAAGGAACTGTTATAATAATTTGTTTGTGTTTTTTTGTGTGATTTTAGTCAGTGGTTATTTAGAGTAAGAAACCAAGTACGAATAGGTCAGTGCCCATATTTAGGTAGGCTAATTCTATAGAAGGCATAATTCTTGTTGCAAGGAATTTTAGTTGGTTGACTATTGCGCCCCCAAGTGCAAAGATGACTCAGTTTGAAATCTGTAAAGCGCAAGGAGAATCCTTGGGACTTTCCGGAAAAGAACTAATTAAGTACATAAGAGAGGAACGGATAAGACAAGCTGAGCTTCACCATCAGATTGAATTAGCTCGGATTGAAGCAGAAATACAAAGAAAAAAGGAAGAAAGAGAAATACAACGAGAAGAAGGAGAAAGAGAAATCCAAAGAAAAGAACGAGAAAGAAAAATACAACGAGAAGAACGAGAAAGAGAAATCCAAAGAAAAGAACGAGAAAGAAAAATACAACGAGAAGAACGAAAAAGAAAAATCCATCGAGAAGAAAGAAGGAAGGATTCGCCATCCTTCCCAAGAAAGCTGACAAAGTTTCCGAGCCCCGTAAAACCCCAAAACTTCTTTCCCCAAAACCAACAACGGGACTCCAAACCTCCCGTTAAGATTTCTTCTCCATCTCTCTTCCCGAAGCGACTAATAATATGCTTCACCTGTGGTGTAGAAAACCACATGAGCTGGAATTGCCCCCAAAATTCTAGGTTTAAAAGCGGACCAGCCCACCAAGTTTACCAGATTAATACAACCCCGGCTCCCCCGGAGGTACAGACCCAAGCAGAAACTTCTCCCCCTCCGTCAGGCCACCAGGTAAAGTTGATTTTTGATAAAAGTTCATCCGGAACTTTGAAATATGATGAGGGCAGCGTGGACGGCTGCCGAGTATCGACTCTCGTCAGGGACACAGGATGTACGTGTTTCATCGTGTCACGAACTCCTCCCAGTGGCCTCTAACCACGAAAAATTTGCGGTGGTACATGACCACCTTAGGCGGGCGAACCGATTCCCCGTCGTTAGATGTTACCTGCAGTGTCAATATTATGATGGCTGGGCTGAAGTCATTACAGCACCCATACAATTCTGTTCCGTACTTATAGGACAGAGCCCCCAAGTAAGTTCCGACCCTGTGTTTCAGGCCGCCCTTCCTCGAGGCCGAGCTAAGAAAGAAGCCCAGGAGCCCGTCCCCATCAGAATCCCGATACCGTCCGATTTCTCGGAGACCCCTAACCAGGACTTTAGGACGACACAAAAGGAGTGTGAATCACTAACACCCTTAGGTGATAAGGCCCAAGACAAGGACACGGAGACTGTCCGTGGACCCCAAGAAAAAAAGAACCCCCAACGCGCCCATGGAGATACCTTCGTCGAACTGGACGAATCATCGGCGCTTGAAGAAGATTACCCCGCGGAGTCCCTTAATGTAATACAGGTAGTGTGCATCCAACCTGATGCCGATTACCCTCCTCCTTCCCTACCAGGCGAGTCTTTGAAGCCCTCTGACCTGGATAGTGACGCGCAACTGACACCACGTCAGAAGAGTCAGCTACAAGAGCTATTTGAATGGAGTCACCATTTAACCACCCTATTAGCTCTTTTCGAGCGATTGCGCGAAAATAGCCTCACCATTGGCCCCAGCAAATGCCATTTTGCCCCCAAAACCAAAAAATATTTGAGTTTCAAAATAGGACAAAGCAAGTTAGGTCCCCAAGAGAACAAGGTTAAGGCAATCGCCGACATGCCCCTCCCGATTACAAAGAAGCAATTAAGATAGTTCCTAGGATCAGCTTCTCCCTACCAGCGATTTGTTCCGAATTTCGCTGCAATTTCGGCCCCCCTCAGCCCCCTTCAAAAAAAGAATTTCCCCGATCGTTTAAGTTGGAATGATGTCGCTATTTCCCATTTTAATCAGCTCAAGAGTAAGCTCATTTCTGCCCCCATTTTAAAGTTGCCCAACCCGGAAAAATCCTTTGGGATTAAGACAGACGCGTCCAACGAGGGCATTGGAGGTGTACTCCTTCAATACGAAGATGACGGCACGGGTCATCCAGTTGCATATGCTAGTCGTCAATTATTACCACGCGAAAAGAGATATGCCACTATAGAAAAGGAAGCTCTATCAATTATCTGGGTCATAGACAAATTCAAGATGTACTTGATAGGTAAAGCATTTCAGATAGAAACCGACCACCGTCCGTTAGCCTATATTAGGAATGTGCGACACTCAAACGGCCGCATCATGCGCTGGAGTTTACTCTTGCAAGAGTATCAGTTTAAAATGAATTATATAAAAGGTTCCGATAACCAGGTCGCTGACGCACTCAGTAGGAATGCGTTACCGAATAGCGTAGAGTAAGTGTATTCATAGGATTAGTATCTCCATGTAGGTATATACCGACTTGTACGACTTAAATTAAGATTCTCTTGTAATATAATTAGTTAATGTATATGTCTGAATTTTGTATGTATATATATGTGTACCCATTAATTTAGGTATAAATTATTTTGTCCCGTATGTACTAATTTTATATCATTTCATTTGTTCCATGCTTTTTTTTAAATTAAGTTGTATTAAAGGTTATTTTCCCCTGTAATCTAAAGATCAAAATAATCATTTGTATTGAGGTAATACGAGTTAGGTGCAGGAAGGTACGGTTGGTACAAGAAAACGAGTTCCCCACAACGGAGCTCTATCGTTGACCCTTCTCTCTTTTTTTTCGAAGTGACAACTTTCCCCGGAATGGAGGGGTGTGAGAAAACGAGTTGAGCTGCGTTAATTTCAACTCCTATCCCATATTATTTAAAACCACGATGCTGCCCACGTGCATCTTCGATTCGAACCTTGGCACCTTATCGCAGCCACCGGATGTCAATGTTTAAACAAGGAGGTTATCGTCCCCCCGTTCGCCCCCATACGCCGACCTCGCCAGATTGAGTTAGGCTTATGGGCAGATAAGGCATTGTTCACAGGCTCGGCTGTGCATTCCCTCGAAGCTCCCACTCCATTGTCTCCCACGCTAAGGGAGTGTCCTGGCTATTTATATGGAAACTTTACCACTAAGATCAGATTGGAGATCCAGATTTTTGTCGCGAAACATCACCACGACCCTCTCTCTCTTTGTGCGCCAAGAGACCTCGACCTCGAGATTTACCATCACTTGTCCAGAAGGAGGACAATATCCCTTGAGTGCCAAAGGTTCGAGACTTTCGTGACGTCAAGTCCTCAAGGCTTTCCCCTCGTGCTCAGAAGAGAACAACGTAGAACAGCCATTGTTCTTTTGAGCCCTTCGCCAAGAAACGGTTCTCACCCTTCCCCCTTGTTGTTCAGAGGAGAACAACATTAAATCAGCCATTGTTCTTGAGCTCGTAGACAAGAGACAGTTCTCACCCCCCCCCCCCCGCCCCTGTTGTTCAGAGGAGAACAACATTAGAACAGCCATTGTTCTTTTGAGCCCTTCGCCAAGAAACGG
The DNA here is from genome assembly GCA_963969495.1 of Ceratothoa steindachneri. NCBI lineage: Eukaryota > Metazoa > Arthropoda > Malacostraca > Isopoda > Cymothoidae > Ceratothoa > Ceratothoa steindachneri. Next base: position 51,006,380 of record OZ018321.1, on the reverse strand, counting down.
TTCTCACCCTTCCCCCTTGTTGTTCAGAGGAGAACAACATTAGAACAGCCATTGTTCTTGAGCCCGTAGACAAGAGACGGTTCTCACCCCCCCCCCCTGTTGTTCAGAAGAAAACAACATTAGAACAGCCATTGTTCCTGAGCCCGTAGACAAGAGACGGTTCTCACCCCCCCCCCCCCTTTCCTTTGTTCAGAAGAGAACAACATAGAACAGCGATTGTTCTTTTGAAGCCGTTCGTCGAGAAACGGTTATCATTCCCAAGACGCCACGTCAGGATCCTTTTATTCCCCCCCTTCGGCTGGAACTCGCCAGCGGACCGAAAATTCCTTCAAGCCACCTTCCACTGCACCACTAGTGTAAAGTTACGTAAGCCAAACGTCACCTTTGAGTACTTAACCCTTTTGTCAATTCTATCCTGTGCGTTAAATGGTTTATCGAACCATCTCATCTCTTTAACTCTATATTTGTTTTACCTTTTTAAATCCTTTAAATCCACGGATTAGCCCGAGCCCCCACGACCCTTTCCATTCTCTGTTTATGTCAATATTTTCCGTCTTGTGTTTGTTGATAGTTATTATTAATAAAACTCTATTATATTAATGATAGCAATATTATTATCCATGAGCTCAGTTCCACTTCTTAAGCATATCGAAGATACATAATATCGGCCGCCAGACATTAACGCACTCTAGAGATAATTAAAGAAGTTCCCTCAACGAATAGTGATATATGGTATATCGTCGGGAGTCCATTCTACGACATACAGCAACTAACAAACTCCACCCGAGTGCTCTTGTGGCATAGGAATCTCCACATCAGCTAGTTTGCGGTGTCCGTTACGCCATGGGTTCGATAAGCCAAGTGGATGTAGAGATTTTCTTCTTTTGGGTTCTTCGACATGTGGGAATCGTAGGAAATGAAAGCGCCAAAGAGTCTGCGAGAACTGGGCGACCATACCATCGTTTCTCTTGTCATCACGCCTAATACATGACAAAAATCTGTGTAGCCCGCAAGGATGTTTTGCAAAGAAGATGGGAGATGGTCGAGGGTAACTTAAGTTGCTTGCCATTGCGCCGCGACTGTTCCCATGGACCTATCCCCCAATGCTGCGCCGGCTTCAGGTTGCTTTCTGTCATCTCCTTATTGGACACACTCACGCGACACACCGCCATTTGATAGAGCACTCACCTGCGCCCTACTGTGAAGGCTGCGTTGTTCCCCAGACTCTTCGGCACATTCTTGTTGAATGTCCCAGTCTGGGCGATCTTCCTGCACGTTATCTGGCCCGGTCCTGTTTTGGCGGGGTCGCTACTGCATGTGCCTTGTACTCGGAACGAGTTCATGCACATTGACTGGTGGACTTATAGACTTTTGGGAGGAGGCCAGCATCCTTCCCTTGTTTTAACTAGTTGTGTTTTTTTGGGGGGGGGAGTTGTAGGTCGCACGTTCCTGCGCTGGGGAAAGGACCCCCTTCCCCCCCCCCCCCCCCCCGACGCCGGAGCTTGCTTCCTGCTTGTTGCCTTTTTCCTTTTTTAATTTTTTTTGCTGGGTTTGTGTTTTTTGTTTTTTAGCATGTCATTTTAAAGTAGCCTAGTACTAGTCAGTGGTAAATGCGGCGACTAATGCCCAAGTAGGCAGTCGCCAGATGAGCTCTTAAAAAAGAGTATACGGATGGCTCCAAGTCCTAAGAGTGGGCTCGGTTTCTACGCCGTATCTGTTTGAACTCAGCGGGGCTCTGCCAGGCGCTGCCTCTGTCTTCACGGCTGAACTGGTTGCAATGCACCGCTGCGCCCTAATGTGAAGACTGCGTTGTCCCCGAGTCTGGGCCATCTTCGTGCACGTTCCCTGTCCCAGTACCAGGACGAGCGGGGTCGCTACCCCTTGTCCATTGTATTCGAGACAGATTCGTGCACACTTACTTGTGGACTTTGCGACTTTTGGGAGGAGGCCGGCCTCCTTTACTTGACTGTTATTTTTTAATTATTTTTTGTAGGTTGCATGTTCCCACGCCGGGGAGGAGGCTGGCCTACCCCCAACGGTGGAGCGTGCCTCCTTCTTGCTTTGTTTTCTATTATTATTTGTTTTTTAGTCCTTGTGTTTTTTAGCGTTGTTATTTGTTATTTACATATTGTTATTTGTTACTTACATATTGTTATTTGTTTTCTTGTTTATTTTTTGTTCCTTGTTTCTTAGTATAGCCTAGTAGTAGGTTGTGTCGTGTACGGCAGTCGCTAGATCGGCTCCTAAAAGTAGTTTTTCAAAAATAAGAATTCATGTTCGTTGGTTACATTCAAAACTGTTTCCTTTAATTCATTTTCTTGCAACTTCAGGTTAAGGTCAAAACATTTTGCCTTACACACTGCACTTTCTTAGAAGTCAACTACTTCCATTTCCAAGTTACTAGGGTCAAGCCAATTGAACTTTGCTAGCTAAATATCTTCAAATAAAATAGAATAGGGGAATTGGATGAAATGTAAGGTGCCATCTAGTTCTTGGAATTGGAAGAAAAACCTTTCTGAAAGTGATTGTGTGGCAATTTTATTACTGAAGAATAGAATCGTTTTTGAGTACATTTTCATCCTTTATTGCATTGTCAGTTAAAAATTGGAAGTTGAGTAGTGCTTATGTAATAATGAAAAATGCTTCCTGTTTTCTTCTAGATCTCTTGAAAAATGTCTAGTTTTTTTTAAAGCTATAATCTACTCAAACATTGATGGTATGTACAACACATCCACAACCTTGCAATTTTTTATTCAAGGTATTGTACTGCAATGTTAAATCAGCAAAAAATGTAAATTATTCAATGAATTCGTATCAGTCAGCACTGGCTAATCATGCCCTTTTCACTTAAGAAAAGTCTTATTTCTTCTAACAAACCAACAAATCAGTTCAATACCCTACCACGGTTTAATCATCTGCCAGTGTTATACATACATGAGAAACTCCGCAAATTGAATGTCGATCTCATCCAATAGGTCGTGAAAATTAACGTTTTTTAAGATCGTGAGGTACTATAAAATTCACAATTTATATTACAATGGACATAACATTATCTCGTGAGCAAAAACTGCCTTTTGCACTCAAGGATTTTTTATGCGAAATACATACAATGAAATTCAACTAAATTGTGATTTGTTTGCCGTTTCAGTAACTGCACAAATCCAACATATTTTCAAATCATACTTTGAGCTCCGTCAGTTGTCACAGATACAATATTTCCTAAGTTAGTGCCAAGTTCAATAAATTCCTTCTTCAATTCATTCATAATATCTTAACCTCTAGTCTTTTTTCAGAGAGCGTCATCAATTTAATTAGTTCTTCCTTCATTATATTTCCGGAAGGAAATCTTGCAATAACTTCTAGACTTGCAAGCGATGCAGCATTTGTACTCTCATCCAAACGAACTGAAAACATTCATTCATTATTTAAATCTCTCCGTAAGGGGCACAGTGATTTGCTTTCTTGGCCGCCGTGCTGACGGGACTCACTGCCCCGTCCGGCCGCAGCTTGGCATTCCTTTTTTTTTATTCCGCTAATCCCTACCTTGTCTTCTGTACCAATTCTCTTTCATCGTCCTTCCATCCATCCTATTTCTGTCTCTCTTCTTTTCTAGGTTAAGATTTTGTTTGTTTACGATCTAGGTGTATCAGAGCTGTCTCTCAAGGGGCGCGACCCCATGGCTGAGTCCTGCCTGTGTTGGTTGGTGGTTGCCTGAGCCTGTGGGGCGCTCTTGGGACTCTAGGCTTTCCCAACTAGTAAATTTCCAAGGCTGGCCGACCATTTTTAAAAGAAGGTTGGGTCAGGGGTCGACGGGATTACCCTCCCGGTTGGGTCGGCACTCTGAGTAGGTTTCGCGACGGTAGACAGTGACTACGCTGCGCGAGTTCTCCCCCCCTTCCTTTATACTTTACTTATATGGGTAATAATAACAAATATTCTTTCACAGAAGTCGCAGACTTATAGTTCTCGTGCTACGCCTGGCAATAAGTCCTATTTTCCGCATTTGTTAGATCCCTCCGCAGAAGAGATAGATCCTGATATGGATTCTCCTAGTTTTCTAGTGCTGAATACTAGTCTCGGGTCTCCGCTTTCTAAATTGAGCGTGTTTGATTTGAATCAGGAGTTTGTGACCCGTTGTGGTGCACCCCGCCGTATGTGGGCCCGTGTTAGTGGCGATTTAGTGGTTGAGGTATCTCTACGAGAGCAGTGTAGCGCCGTGCGGGATTTGTCCTCCCTTTCGGAGATGCCGGTTCAGGTTGTGCCCCACCCTCGCCTTAATTTTGTTAAGGGAGTGATTCGATCCAACCAATTATTGCAATATGATGTCTTGAGATTAAAGGATAAACTTTCATCCGAGAGGGTTACGGACGTTTATAGGGTGTCCAAGTTTGTTGGTCCTGCTAAGGTTCCTACGAGTACGCTAATAGTTAACTTTGAGCGTCAGGATCTGCCTCAGTTTGTTTTTGCTGGTTACCTTAGTGTCCCTTTGTCCCGTTATGTCGAGCTCCCCAGACATTCTTTTAATTGCCACCAAATCGACCATATAAGCAGCAATTGTAGGCAGGCTCGTCGCTCTGTGGCCTGTGCGTTGGCGTACCATGGCTCCTCTTGTGGAAATCGTGAATGTTGCGTCAATTGTGGAGGTTCCCATAGCGCGGCTTCGCGTTCTTCTCCCGTATTCATTTTTAAGAAGGAGGTCCTGGATCTTCGGGACTTCCACAGGCTAGACTTCCGTGATGCCTGTCGTATGGTGCGGGGAAAGCTCGCCCCTTCCGGCCGTTTCTTCTCTGATGTTCTCAGGGAGGAGGCGGGTTTCCTCCGCCCTCCTCCCAGTCGTCCCACACCTTCTGTCTTCTCCTCGCTGTCCCTCTGTTGCTCCCACTACTTTGCATTCGGTCTTTCCCCGTGGCTCTTCCGTTGCGCCCTCTCCTTTGCCTTTGATCTCTTATCATGTCCTTCCCTCTGTCGAGGACCGTGAGACCAACCGAGCTGAGACGCTGGAGAATATTCGGCAGTAACCTCCAGGTGTCTGTCTCCGCTGTTCCTTCAGTTCCGTTACCTCAGCGCAGACGGAATGGTTCCTCCTCACCCCTTTCGGAGTCCAAGCGCGTTGCCTCTGGTGAGGCTTGTTTGGTCATCGAGTCGGTTGGTGGTGCGCCCTCCGTTTTGATGTCTTCTCCCCGGTCTTCGCTGGCCTCCCCCGTTGGCATCACCGATGTCATTGTGAGGGCCGAGGTTCACCCAGTTCCGTCTTCCTTGCCTCCTACCCCGGTTTTTTCTTCCTTGCCTCCTACCCCGGTTCTTTCTTCCTTGCCCCTTACTTCTCTTCAGTCTTCCTTGCCCCTTACCTCTGTTCAGTCTTCGATGCCTCATACTCCAGGTCCGTGTCCCTTGCCTCCTACTCCTGTTCCGCCTTTCTTGCCTACTACCACCGTTTTGTCTTCCCTGCCTCCTACACCAGCTTCTTCCTTACCCTCTGCGCCTGTTCCTTCATCTCCTTCTGACCTTGTTCCCTTCTCACCCTCTGACCCTGCCCCGTAAGGGGCGCGGTGATTCTTCTTCCTGGCCACAGTTCTGACGGGGCTCAGCGCCCCGTCCGGTCCCAGCTTAGCCTCTTCTCCTTCTTTCACACAGCCTACTCTTCTACCCTACTTCTTCACTTTCCCTACAATCTTTCCCACAACTTTCTCTGGTGGACCTCTAATTTCACAGCGTAGGCGCCGACCTGCTTCCTCTTACCAATCTATTCCAGATCGGGGCTAAGGGGTGGGAGGGGACAATGACCTCTCACCCATGAGCTCCGGCTTGGGGTGGTGAGCTTTTAGTAACCTGCTGCATCCCCACCCACACCTTTGTCACATACCTTTTTCTCTTTCATTTTAATCTCTATCGACCCCACGCCCAGCCCAAGGTGCAGCCGCCATGCAGAAGGGCTGGCTGGCCACTGGGCGGAAAGGTGTGGTCCTAAATGGCGACAGCTGGTTCTTCCGTCCTCGTGTTTACCCCTTGCAGAGAGGGCTACTGAGAGGAATGATTAACGTTTGCTTCCCGTATAACTAATAGGGACCCCATGCCCAATGATGAACCAAATCAAACTTCCCATTTCCCATTAACCACCGACGGAGTCGCCTTCGGGCAGCTCCACTGGAAAAAAAGAGGTTCCCACCACCTGCGCTCTCGCAGGAGACCATCCAAAACTCTTTAACCGAGGAGGAGGCTTATCCTCTCCTTCGCCTACAGGTGTAGGGGACTTTCTTTCACCCCCATCTCTGGAGGTGACCTCGAGTGCCTCCCTCTTTCCAGTGGCAGTCCGCCCCTTTACTTTACAAGGGCACTGCCAAGAAAGGCAGGCGGCCCATAATTGACCGCTCCCGATAGGGCTAACCTCCTTAGGGGCAGGAGAGAAGAAAGGGCGCGTCAGCATCTTCCCTCGAAAGATCTGCGTGCTCTAATTTTGAGGGGGTCACAGTACATGCCCCCCCTCTCTTACCCAAGTCTTAATAAGGGTTCGGTTTCCACGCCCTATACCCTCTGTTTGAAGTCAGTGGGGCTGTTACAGGCGTTGAGTCTGTCTTCACGGCTTAGCTAGTTGCAATACACCGCTCAGTTTGGGAGATTACGCGACGTGCCCGGTTCGGTAACCGGATTGTGATTTATAGCGCCTCAACAAAGCACCCTGAGTACTCTCGGGGCATTTGAATCTCCGCATTCCCTGGTTCGCGATATATATTACGCCACGGTTTTGGCGAGCCGGGCGAATGTCGATATTATCTTCTTCTGGGTTCATGAACAAGCAGGAAATGCGGGGAATGAGCGCGCCGATGAGGACGCCAAAGAGTCCGCGAGGACTGTGTGACCAGACCAGCGTTTCGCTCTTACTCACACCGACTACATGGCGGGAATACGGGCAGCTCTCCGGGCTGCTTGGCAAAGAAGATGGGAGACGGTCGAGGAGAACCTAAAGTTGCGTGCCATTGCGCTGCGACTGTCCCCATGGACCTATTCCCCAATGCCGCGCCGGCTTTAGGTTGCTTGGGGTCGTCTCCGAATTAGACACACTCACGGGACGCACCGCCATTTGATGGAGGGCTCGCCTGCGCATAAGTGTGAAGACTGCGTTCTCCCCCAGACTGTTCTGCACATTCTCGTTGAATGTCCCAGTCTGGGTGATCTTCGCTCACGTTACCTGTCCCGGTACAGGGATGAGCGGGGTCGCTACCACTTGTCTCTTGTACTCAGGACGAGTTCGTGCACACTGACTAGTAGACTTTACGACTTTTTGGAGGAGGCTGGCCTCCTCCACTTTATTTGACCTTATTTGTGTTTCCTTTTGTAGGTCGCATGTTCCTACGCTGAGGGGAGGCCGGTCTAGCTCCGATGCCGGAATATGCCTCTCTCTTGTCCTTTTGCTTTTTCTCGTTATTTTTTTATCGTTGTCATTTGTTAGTTACATATTATTTTGTTCTCTGTTATTTGTGTTTTAATATAGCCTAGTAGCTGGCTGTGTTGTGTACGGCGACTTCTGCCCAAGTATGCAGTCGCCAGATGGTCTACCACAATAAAAAAAAGCCCTTTGACCCTGTTCCTTACGCTCCATCTAACCCAATTCCCCCCTTACCCTCTGACCCTGTCCCCTTCTCACCCCCTGTCAATGTTCCTCCTTCCGTTCCATCTTCTTCGCATCTTAGTTCTTGCCCGTCGCTGCTCGATCTTTCTTTCCCTCCGGGCCATGAGCCGTCTATGTTGGGAGTTCGGTCTGGCTCTTAGCTGTCGCCTCCTGCCGTTCACGCTGCCAAGTTCGTGCCGGGTCCGTCTCCGGCTCACCGTGATCTGCACCTTGTTTCCTCTGGGTCTTATTCGTGAGGAACCTTCGTTGGTTTCCGTCACTAGAATCCCGACGTTGGTGTCGAGACAACAATAATGTCTGTCATCCTACGTGGAATTACCAAGGGGTTCTAAGCAAGTGGGAGGAACTCCAGCTTTTGATTTCTAAGGTTCGGCTCTTGGTAGTCTGTTTGCAAGAAAATAATCTTGTGACTCGTCCTTCCCGGTGCTTTCGCACTTCCGCCAGGTTAATTCCACCACCCCTGCTGGGGGGGTGTCCCATAGTGGTGCTTCGCTTTTAATTTACTCTTTGCTATTCTCTGCGCACTTCCTTTCCGTATTAATTGCAGGCTGTTGCTGCGAGGGTTTTTATTTCCAATCTTTTAACTGTTTGTTCTGTGTACATCCCCCCTCCAGATTTTAATTTGAGTCCGTCTGACCTTTTAGAGCTCACAAGTCAGTTACCTATCCCGTTTTTATTACTTAGTAATTTTAATGCTCACCACCCGTCTTGGGGTGATACTTGCCGTAATCCACGAGTCGGAGTAGTTGAGTCCTTTTATTATCCGATTCCCTTTGTCTTATAAATTCCGGCGATTCCCTTTATAGGCGAAATCCGACCGTCTTGATTTTTTTTTTTTTTATTAAGGGGCTATCTGGCGACTCCTACCGTCTTGAATAGGGTTGATCGGAACCATCTATTCATCCACATATCCTCCATCTCTTCGTCCACGTCGTTTACTCTAGTTTGGAAGCGGGTCAATAAGATCCGTGGTTGCTATGCTGGTCATACCATCTTCAGTCGGGATATCGAAGGCTCGCTTGTGTCAGATGGTCAGTTGGAAGCGATGTTCTGGCTGACCATTTTGCTTCGGTGAATAGCGCTGATAGGTATCCTCGACGGTTTCTCGATCATAAGGCCGCTATAGAGTCTTGCCTTTTAGATTTTACCAGGTGCGCCACCTACTCTTATAATGCTCTATTTTCCATCTATGAGCTGCTGGATGCTTTGTCTCACTGTGGTTTCACCTCTCACGGTGATGATTGTATCCACTACGACTTTCTCTGTCTTCTTCATCCCCAGTCCGAGAAATTTTGGTTGACCTTTACAACCTGAATTGGATCAAAGGGATTTACCCACCCTCCTGGCGTGTGGGGGTTGTTTTACCCTTTTTCAAGCCCGGTAGGTACGGTTTGAACCCCAGACACTATCGCCTGATTGCTCTTACGAGTTGTCTGTGTTATTCGAGAGGATGGTTCAAGTTTGCCTTACTTGGTTTTTGGAGTCCAACTCACTCCTCTCCATTTCAGTGCGGTTTCCGCAGCGGTCGTATTACTCTTAACCACCTCATCCGTTTGGATAATTCCGTTTTACGGGCTTTTTCCTCCATGCATCAGGTATTGGCGGCGTTTTTTGACATTGAGAAGGCCTACGACACCACCTGGGGGTATTTTGTTTTACGTCAGTTATATTATTGGGGTATGAGGCGTTTATTACCGGTTTTTATTCAAGAATTTTTATCGTCCCGTAATTTTAAGGTCCATATTGGGATGCTTTCTCACGCTTGCGGGTTCAAGAGGAGGGTGTTCCCCAGGGGTGTGTTTTAAGTGTGATATGTTTCGCCGTTGCTATTAATAGTATGGTGTCCACTCTTCCGGAGGAGGTTTCGGCTTCTCTCTTCGTATATGACTTGGCGTCGTTTTTTTCATCTTGCCGCTTGCCTTCTGCTGCCCGTCGATTACAGCTGACAATTGATTCCGTGCCGGGTCGTGCTTTTTGCAAGGGTTTCCGTTTTTCGGTCACCAAAACGAAGGCCATGCATTTTTATCGGGGTAGTGGGGTCCTTTGTCCCCCTCCCCTCATTTTGGATGGCCCGTCGATTGAGTGTGTCCCCGTTTTTAAGTTCCTGGGTTTAACGCTTGATAGCTCACTTGGATGCCCAATTTGCGTCACTTGATGGCTTCCTGTTCGAGATATATAGATTTACTTCGGATTTTATCTCACATCACTTGGCGTGGTGATAGGTGCACCTTGTGGTCGCTTTATTCGGCGCTGGTTCAATCCCAGCTGGACTACGGTTGCCAGTTGTACTCTTCAGCGTCTCCTTCAGCGTGCTTCCCTTGCGATATCACCGGCTGCAGGTGTCTCTACGATCCTTGTTTGTGTTCAGCAGTACCCTTCCTCCCCTGTCCATGAGTGCCTTTTTGTCCCGTCCTCTTCGGCGGCCATCTCTATCCCAGAATCTGGGTTGGGGCATCTCACCTACCTGGATATTCCAGGGGTGTCGGCTCTCCCATTCCCGCCGTTCGCCCTCCTGAGGTCTGTACTGCTTTCTGGCGTTTCAAGAAAGAGTCTACTGACCCCCGTCTACCAAAGTGCGTGTTTCTTGAACATGCGTATTCTAATGCGCACCAGCGTTCCATCTATACTGAGGGCTCGAAGTCGAACCTCGGTGTTGAGGCGGCCGCGGTGTCCTCTACGGAGTCCCTTCGGTACGCTCTCCCTCCTGTAGCATCCGTTTTTACCGCAGAGTTGACGGCCATTCTTTTGGCTTTTAATTTGATTTATCCCTCAATTCTTCGGATTTTATTGTTTTTAGCGATTCCCGGCCTGCTTTGGAGGCGGTTCGTTCTTTTACACTCACCCACCCTTTGGTTTTATGGATTCGATCCTGGCTAGTTAGAAATGCCTCCTGTTGTAGGGTGGCGTTCTGTTGGGCCCCGGCTTCCGGCACATGTTGGGGTTCCCGGGAACGAGGAGGCCGATCGGCCGCCTTCGAGGTCCGGGATGCCGCCCCTCTGCCGGTTAGTGACTCCTACCCCGTAATTAGGGCGTATATCTTTCGTTTGTGGCATAGCGAGAGAGAGTGGGATTCGTGCCCCTCTTCTAAGCTGTTCTTATTAAACGTTCTGTCCGTTCCTGGTCATTCTAGCTCTCAGCGACTCCGGTCTGGGGAGTTTGTTCTTTGTCAGTTGTGAATTGGGCACACGTGACTATTTAGTATCGGGTGGAGGCCGGGTAGCCCGTGGTTGCCCCTTTTGCAGTGATGAGTTGTCTGTGGCTCACATCTTAGTAGTTTATCCCCGTCTTGCTTCTCTTCGAAGTTTTTGCTTCCCTACCCTTTCTGGCGTCGACCCCTTCCCCCTTGCTCGACTTCGCTTTTGTTTGGCAGAGGACTCCCTTCGGTCGCCCTCCTTCCTTACATTTTTATGGCGAAGTGGTGTTTTATCCCTTTTGTAAGTTGTCTTTTGATTTATTATTTTCTTTTTTGTCTTGTACTCTCCCGTATGGCTGGCGCATATCATTTGTGTGTTACCCCAGCCACCCTTGGTATTAGAATGTGTGTCGTGTGCCTGTAATTTAAGTGTGCGTCTGTGTGTGTTGTGCTTTCTTCCTTTAGTCCTTTTCTTTTCCCCGTTTTTATTGGGCGTTTTCCACATCCCTTGTGACCTTTATCGGGTGACCCCATTTTATTTAGGATTGGGCGGCTGTCTTTTTGTTTTCCTTAAATAAAATAAATAAAATTATTCAAATCTAGTAACAGTTGATTGGTTACATCTTTTTCTCCATAACGAACTATTCTATCTTTCACCGTATTTCTAGCAACTGGCAAATAATTAATTCGTTTCAAATTTTCATCTTTATTATGAAAGTTTTTAAATAATTTTTTTAGCAGTTTAGAAATGCTTCTGGTAAATAATTACCATCAGAAAGTGGCTCTCTGTGTTGAGCAATAGTATATGATAACTGATAAGTAGTTGCTAAAGTATTGTTATTTGGTTTAAACTTCTTTTTGAAATTGTTACACTCTTGTTCCTGTTCCTTTACTCGTCTCCGAATAATTTCCCTCCTTTCATCATCTGTCACAGAACAAATTTTGGTGATTGCATTCAAAATGGCGTTCAATATGATATTAGCGAGCTACACTGACTCCTTGCAGACACAAAAAGCTTTTTTTTTATTTTGTTCATTAACACCATATTTGACATTCCACTCTTCCACTACATTCCGAGCTAATTTTAATTTTCTTTATATTAATTGTTTATGGGTTATAATTTTCGCGCACTTAAAGGATTGGTCACAACTAAATTAAAAATATTCACAAAATTGGCAACAAGTAAACACTTTTAGAGAATGCGAATTGACACTGAAAGATAGCTTAAGCTGCTTAGGCTGCGAAGAAAGAAAAACAGATTCATACACAATGGTCATCAAATCTGTTAAAAGTGGATACATTTTTATGTTATTTTATTTCTGAAAAGTAAATATGTATCTAATTATTTGAATATTTCTTCCTAAGAATACATACTAATAAAATGTTGACTGTTAAAATATCAAATTACGAATGAAAAAATTGCATTTTCCCCCTAAATTTTGAAATTCTTTGTTCATTACTCAAATTAAACCGATTTATTATATATAATTATAGCCAAGTTTATGTTTGCGGGCTTAAAGCAACATTATGGGAACCCAAAACTTAAGCTACTGACAAGTAATTTACAGTTATGCCAAAAATTCCTTCATAGCAACTCTGATATGAAAGACACTTATCAAGCTGTTTATTTTTATATAAAACTGAAATAATTATCAAACGGCACAGACAAATCTTTTAAAAATTGAAAACCTTAAAGGAAACATTCAAAATTACTGTAATATTTTAATATAAATAAAAACGTAGGTGAGTGATAATAAAATTGGGGGTTAGTCTTCTCGTGATCCCTCAACTAGATTATGGCTGGGAGATACTCGAAGGCGCTGCGTCTAGACGGCTCCGAATCTTTTCCAATGCTTTCCTCACTGTATTCTTAGCAATATCTTCGAACACCTCCTTGATCTTGGTCACCAACTCGTCCTTTGATGTTGCAGGCACAGCGGTTGGTCCCTTTCTCAACCGCGCCCGCACATAATCCTTGGAATTAGGAGTCCAGAAAGTGGCGCTGGTGAAGTAGAAATTCTCCGTCAACCATTTCAGACTGTTTCCGGAAGGGCATTCCAGCAGGAACTCTTCCCAGCCAGGATTTGACCACAATCTCCAGCAGCTCCGCATAGCCGTCTGGACTGAGCATAAGACTCTGTTCAAAGATGTGGGGTGGCATGGCGACCCCCTCACTGGAGACGCACCCACATACAATCATAGATTGGAGGAACTTGGTCTTCATGATACGCGGAACTTGACATAGATTATAATTATAGGCAAGCCACCCGTTGCTCTTACTTAGTGTTTTACAACTGGTCCTGGCAGAAGCTCTTTTCAACTGAAAACAACAAACTTGTTCAGAAGCTTCATTGCTTTCATCAAGTGCTTCTCCTTGTTATTGTTTGTCAGAGTTTGTCTCTTGCGACTCTTTTACGAGTGGTAGCTGTCGAGGAATAGGTAACCTCACTATATTATATATATATATATATATATATATATATATATATATATATATATATATATATATATATATATATATATATATATATATTGGCTGGGATGAAAGAGATAAGGTCCAAGGAAATATGTATATATATCTTTATACATACTGTCGTAGAATAGACTCCCGACGATATACCATATATCACTATTCGTTGAGGGAACTTCTTTAATTATCTTTAGAGTGCGTGATTGTCTGGCGGGCCAATATTATGTATCTTCGATATGCTTAAGAAGTGGAACTGAGCTCAAGGATAATAATATTGCTATCATTAATAAAATAGAGTTTTATTAATAATAACTATCAACAAACACAAAACGAAAAATATTGACATAAACAGAGAATGGAAAGGGTCGTGGAGACTCGGGCTAATCCGAGGATTAAAGGATTTAAAAAGGTAAAACAAATATAGAGTTAAAGAGATGGGATGGTTCGCTAAACCATTTAAAGAACAGGATAGAATTGACAAAAGGGTTAAGTACTCAAAGGTGACGTTTGGCTTACGTAACTTTATACGAGTGGTGCAGTGGAAGGCGACGTGACGGAATTTTCGGTCCGCTGGCGAGTTCCAGCCGAAGGGGGGGAATAAGATGATCCTGACGTGGCGTCTAGGGAATGAGAACCGTTTCTCGACGAACGGCTTGAAGAACAATGGCTGTTCTACGTTGTTCTCTTCTGAACAATAGGGGGGGTGAGAACCGTCTCTTGTCTACGGGCTCAAGAACAATGGCTGTTCTAATGTTGTTCTCCTCTGAACAACGGGAGAAGGGTGAGAACCGTTTCTTGGCGAAGGGCTCAAAAGAACAATGGCTGTTCTACGTTGTTCTCTTCTTGAACAACGAGGGGGAAGCCTTGAGGACTTGGCGTCACGAAAGGCTCGAACCTTTGGCACTCAAGGGATATTGTCCTCCTTCTGGACAAGTGATGGTGAATCTCGAGGTCGAGGTCTCTTGGCGCACAAAGGGAGAGAGGGTCATGGTGATGTTTCGCGACGAAAATCTGGATCTCCAATCTGATCTTAGTGGTAACGTTTCCATCTAAATAGTCGAGACACTCCCTTGGCGTGGGGGACAATGGAGTGGGAGCTTCGAGGGAATGCACAGCCGAGGCTGGGAACAATGCCTTATCTGCCCATAAGCCTAACTCAATCTGGCGAGGTCGGCGTATGGGGGCGAACGGGGGGATGATAACCTCCTTGTTTAAACATTGACATCCGGTGGCTGCGATAAGGCGCCAAGCTTCGAAGCGAAGATGCACGTGGGGGTATCGTGGTTTTAAATAATATGTGATAGGAGTTGAAATTAACGCAGCTTCAACCCGTTCTATCACACATACATATATCCTCTAATGTACGTACACGTCCTTGCTACTTACTAGTACGTTTGCAGTTCAAAGATATATTTAAAAAATGAAAACTAAAAATATAATTCTAATGAGTCGCTAGTTAACATATCTATAATATATACATACGGGAAATATAGGTAATGGAAATAAAGGACAACTCTGACAGAATACAGATTAATGGGCAATCGGGGAATGTTAATTACTCTTTAATCAGTTTTTAAATGGAATATTACAAAATAGTTATACAGAGGGAATATTTAAATGTCGGAAAGTGGGTCGATTATCGTGAGATTAAAGCAAATGGTCGTTTTACCTTTAATGGGGTCAACTCGAGGAAGGGAGAAGGGCGGCGGACGCGGCCCTCGAGTGAATAACCTTCCGCGGTTCGACGCGAGGAATGGAGAAGGCCAATGGACGTGGCCACAGGTCGAATATCCTGATGATGACGAGGACGAATATGGAAGCGAACCAGAAGATGAGTTCACGATCCTTCTTGAAGACGGACGATACCACCTCTGCTCAAAGAAGTACAACCTCCAAATCGAGACTTTACAGTGGCTTGGCACGAAGTCTCACACAGGAAATTGGAGATCCTTGATGGGGAGGGGTTTCCAGATGAGACAAGAGGCATTCCGGTTAAATCATTCGGGGACGAAAACGATTCGAGACTTGCTTTGAATAGAGTAAGGCTTCACAAAAGAGATGTATATGACTGGTGAGGTCTGAGGTATAACCGAATACCAGGGAACTTGAGGAAACAGACACAACGATCTGAACCGAAGGCGACTGGTTCTCAATCTAACCAGAGACTCGAAAACCCAAGGTATTTATATGACAGCCATTTTTGATGCTCAATCGCTGGAAAGCACAGACGTCTGGCGCCTAGAGGGATTAGCGTTTGTCACCCACCCCAGGTCTTGATGGCCTCCAACGAAATACGGAGATTAGCGTTTTCACGGTAGGATTAAAGCTCAACTTAATTAACTGCCCCTGTGAGGCAGCTGGCAGCTATTCCAATTCTTTCTTTCTTTCTGCCCCCGCTTCTTTGGTGGTGAGTCAAACACCCATTAACATTATCTTTCCTTATAAATCTCTTCAAAATCGTTCTGGTAGAAATGGACGTGGTTTATCGCTTAGTTTAAATGACAATAATACATGCAAGGCGTATAAAGTGGTCCAGTTCATAATGATCTTAGCATTCTGCGCCATCCTTCTGTAATGCCGTTTCATGCGAATGGGTTTTACTTTACCACCAAAACCGTAAATGTAAAGAAGAGTTGTACAGATACCCTCCTCTCTAATCCTTCTTCCGAACCCAGATTCTAACTGAAACCTAACCCGCCGATTCTTCCTCTTTAATTTACCACGAGCTCCCAAGTTCTCGCTCGTAAGTATTGGTTTTCATTCTATTTTAGGTGATGACAAATCTTATATTTATAAATGAAGGCTGATAACTGATCT
This sequence comes from Ceratothoa steindachneri, assembly GCA_963969495.1. NCBI lineage: Eukaryota > Metazoa > Arthropoda > Malacostraca > Isopoda > Cymothoidae > Ceratothoa > Ceratothoa steindachneri. The sequence continues at coordinate 50,990,333 of OZ018321.1, read as the reverse complement.
CTTATCAGTAAAGCATACCTTTAAACTCACCCGGTGACAAGTGCAAAACAACGTCGCTTTCCCAGATAGAGCCCCTTACTGGCCTCACCCACCGTCGGTTCTAAGCCTTACGAAGAAGCAATCACACAGGACGCCGGCGCATCCTCCTTAATCGGTGGGAAATGAGTTCTTGCACGATCTTGACAGAGGCCCAGCATCAAGACCTTCCTTCCTTGTAGAACACGGAGAGTTCACTGGAGTCGGCCACCTTTCAGGTCCTTAAAACGCCGCCTCTTCGTAGGACTACATAAACTATGGACATTCTACATATCACTTCTCCTAACTTGTCCACTTTATAAAATTATTTCAAAGGCTTTCGCTTGGAGATACCTTCGTTGGTTTTCACTATTTTAATGAAATATCTCCCTCAGTTTTTACAGGATTTTGTTAATATTTGATACTTTAACATAGACCCCCAACGCATGTCGCTACATAAAGCCTTCTCACTTAGTGCGAATCACGAATAAACTACATATTTGTAGTCCAAAGGACACGGAAGGTATCGGGGCGATGGTGGTTCCAGGTCCTGGATAGAATCGGATAGAGTCTAGTCAGGGAGATTGATTTGAACCACTAGGGGGCAGAAATGAACCTTGGGCCCTGAGGACCAAGCTTAATTCCACAAACCAAACCCCGCAGGGAGATACCCTGGGTACCCTGTGACATTGGATACCTGAAGGAGATGCACATGCCGCGGTCCCAGTGCATATTAGGGAGGCCCTGCCACTGGGTTGATGTAAACACTGTGGGGCCTGGATAAGTTGTTGGTGCGCTCTTCCCTCGGCCCCACTCACCACTACTTTACCTATTGTTATTTTTAGTTATTATTATTGTTATTATCTTTCTTATTATTATTTAGTATGATTTTTATATTATTTATTATTAATATTTATTATGATATATTATGTATTATAATTATTTATCATTATTATTATTATTATTTAATAATGTTATCATTATTTAATATTATTATTAATTAGTACTATTATTTTATTATTTAATCTGATTTTATATTATTAGTGGTATTTTATAATTTACTATTATTATTTATCATAATTTATTATATATTATAATTTATTATGATTAGTATCAATTATTATTAATATAAGTTAATATTATTTATTAGTATTCAATATTATTTATTATAACTATTTATTATTATCATTACGGCTATCGACTCAACCTTTTCTCCCCACACTTTGTACCAGGGGGAGCGTTTCCACCTGGTCAGAGTTCTGTCCGGTAGCAATTAGGCTTTGGTGGACTATATACGTACCATCCAGGAATCACCTAGGACCAGGCTATGATAATATAAGGTGATCACCCACCCTACTCGTTAGTGGCCCGCCTATCTCTACTTCTCTTTCCTCCTCACTCTCTCTCCTACCCACAGAGATTCTGGCTGCCCGGCGCACTTTCGTCCTCTTTTGGATTCTTAGTCGAGTGGCAATGTATACCGTGAGGTCGCTACCAGCTGCCAGGGCCCAAAGCCCCCTCGCTAGGGCAAGTCTTAGGTACGGGGTGTGTTGGGCCGTCGACAGTGTTCATTCCAGTACACATATAAGTTGCCTACGCCGGCACCATCCTTTATTGTTAAAATTCCATCACAAGTTTGCCTAAATAGCGGCCCTGGTTAGCAAAGACCGTCAACGCCAGACCGGGACCGATTAAAATATCTACTTTCCATGAGGACCCTTTTTTTCATTTATGGTGACAAGAGAAAGTAATAGTGGGTGAAGGCAGGGGCATGGAGATTGGCCACCAAGCGCAGCGTCCTCCTCCCTAGGTGTCGGGAAGGATGATGAAATTCAAGGCGTCTCTTCGTCCGGTGGTGGGGCTTCCGTCTCACTATCTCCATGTGGCAAAGGGCTTTTCCCTTTGCCATATTTGGAACCGCTCTCGGACAGCCCAACCTCTGAAAAAAGGGGCCCCCATCTGCTTTCTCAGGGGGCTCGCCAAGAATCTTTTACCGGTGAGGAGGCTTACTCCTATCCTGGGCGTACGAGTGCAGGAGTTTTCCCCTCACCCCCTTCTGTATGGTCCCCCATAAACGACTTCATCTTTCGAGTAATTGCAGTCCCCCTATTCTTTCATAAAAGACTGCCAAGAGAGTAGGCAGGCGGCCCAAATCGACCGCTCCCGGTGTAAGTGACTCTATAGGTACAACTTACTTAGGGAGGCAAGGCAAAGCGTAACGAGTCGGTCCGTGCCCACTGATGCAGTCTTGCACTTATGAATATTCACATTGCGGGGTTTGGCGGGACTGCCCCCTGTCTTCCCCAATAGAGATTGTTTCGCCGCCAGACTTGAATGTGATGGAAAATACCTCGAATGAGATACGTGATGCCTCGGGGAGGGAGTGGCCACAAAGAAGCCCCCTGAGGTAGACATCGTCCTGGAGGTGACTGAACCCTAGACGGCAAGGTCTTCCATGGGGTCGAACGCGGGTTCAGTGCCAAACACCGAAACTGAGGCCGCCCCTGTGCAAGCATCTCCTCAGACGGCTCGGGGCAGAGAGGATTCACGAGGAGACGAGGAACTTCCTCCCCAACTGGTGCCCTCCTAAAGCTAAGACTTTGTTCATTTCGGTGAAGAATCTTACTGAGGCCGGTCAATCCGACATAAGAGCTCCTTCCGGCGGTCGAAAGAATCGAGTTCATTCCCAATCCTCTTTTTCAAAAAAGAAGAGTCAAGAATAAAACTAAGAGAACTAAAGGTTCCTCTCACTCCGTGGGTGTTTCAGGGATGGAAGAGTCCGCTGTCGTTTCGGCCAGGGACCAGACTAAAATCGGTAGGTCTTGCCCCGAGGTGCACTCGGGTCGAGGGTTCAAGACGAAGAATAAATTTGCAAGTAAGCTGAGTGGAGCCTCTATTACGTTGGGGTCCACCACTGGAAGACTAGCTGGCGTTTTAGAACACGCTTGATTCAAACGCTTTTCTGGTTATTCACTCCACTGATTGCAGCATGTTGGCGAAGGACAACATAATCTATTAAAGGAGAGCATTGGCTATCTTTACTGGTAGAGAGCCGAAAGTGTGCCGTTTCTCGGACGGAAGCCTCCTGGCGAATGCGTCAGATACCTCCAAAGCAGCCATGATTAATGCCCTTCGGACACTCTAGGGCACGCTGGTGAGTGTGACGCTGCACTCTTTCCTGAACTTCGTGAAATAAGTAATCTAAGCGAGGGAACTCATGAACTATTCCATAGATGACATAACCTTAGACAAAACAGGAAGGGTCTCCGAGATCCACCACTACACTCTTCATTATGTAACAAGACTCCCTGAGTGGGTATGTGCTAGTTGGTATCGCTACAGCGTGAAGGCATTCCTGCCACTTCAACGGGGGTGCTACTACTGCCACCCCTTCGGCCATACGAATCTCTGCTGTAGTCACGCAACCCCGTAAGGGGCGCAGTGATTTGACTTTCTGGCCGCCGTGCTGACGGGACTCAGCGCCCCGTCTGGTCCCAGCTTAGCCTGTTCTCCTTTTTTATGATAGCCCGTGTTTTTACTCTACCTACTCACTTTCCCTAAAATCTATCTCACAACTTTCACTGGTCGGCCTCTAATTTCACAGGGTAGACGCTGACCAGTTAGCTCTCCTACAACTATCCCACATCTGGGCTGAGGTGGGAGGGGACAACGTTCCCTCACTCCTGAGCTCCAGGCTGGGATGGTGGGTATTTAACAACCTGCTTCATCCCCACGCACACCTACCTCACATACCTTTCTCTCTCCTTTCCATCGCTATCAATTTTACGCCCAACCCAAGGTGGAGCCACCATGCCAAAGGGCTGCCTGGCCACTGGACGCAAAGGTGTCGTCCTAAATGGCGTCAGCTGGTCTGCTAGCTCCATGTTCACTGCTCGCAGAGCGGGATACTGCGTGGGGTGATTAGCGTTTGCATACCGTGTAAACTATAGGGTCACCATGCCAAATGATGGAAATCTTATGTCAAAGATGGAAGAAATGAAGATCAGAGATAGAAAGACAGGTAGGACGGAAAGAACCCGCGATAGGCTTCTTTTTAAGGTAACTTCCGTTTGATGAGACACCCTATAGCGAGCCTAATTTTAACAACGAGAAGTTGCGCGAGATGGCGTGAAGGTAAAAATTCACTCCCGGCACCGCTGTATAGATAAAGTAAAATCCACTTCCGGCGGGCCAGTATAAATAGTTAAGCGTTGGCCGGGATAAGATTAGTATTTTGACAAACAGGACGCGACACAGAAGAATTCTTTCTATCGGCCTCGCTTAACCCAAGAGCTCGAAGACAAGAAAATTAAATAATAAGAAATAAAAACTAGAAACGAGGAGACCCACACCGCTGTATTCAACTCGGCTTCTCCGGGGCGAAATACTCTCTCGATCCCTCCTTTCGAGGCTAGCAGTAGCTGTTAGAAGACAGGTTGTATTCTTCTTCATAACTTTAAGCAGGCCGAGTACTAATCGGCCAAGTGCAAACACAACCGTGCTGTTGAAAAGCAATCGAGCTCGACGCTTATAACCCCTCCCCGAGCCTTTCGGGTAAAAAAATCCTCGGTCAGCAGATCCACCCGGAATGATAGTTTCCCTTTTGTCGGTCGTGTACGTTTGTGTGTATGTGCGCACGGCTCCCGCCTGGAGCTGACTTGTGTAAACCTTTTGTCCATTTAGTTCTTTTGTATTTATATGTTCTATCCATTATTTTATTTTTGTTTGTACAGTACTAAAGATGATTTTGTATCTTACAGTTTGATATCCAGAACCTCCCAGTTAGATGATTTAATTTTGCCAAGGAAAAAAGTCACTCTTACTCGATTTAGTGCAACCCACGTTCAAAGTGCATCATTCAGGATAAAGCGAATTGCAGTGTCCTGGCTTGCCACGTTCCCTTCCGAGTCAAAGAAAACAAGCGGAGGTCAGGAAATCTAACCTGACCTAGGACATCATATAAAAAAACATCTCTCGTCTTCCACTTCACTACCGACGGAGCTGCCCTTGGGTAGCTGCACAGTAGGAAAGGAGGTGCCCCCTGCACTATTTCAGGGGATCCCCCAAACTTCTATTACCGGAGAGGAGGCTTACTCCTCTCCCATGTCTATGATTGAGAGGACTCCCCCTAATCCCATTCTTTGGAGTCGCCCTTAGGTGACTTCCTCTTACTAATGGCAGTCCCCTCTTTCTTTCCAAGGGAACTTCCAAGAAAGCACGCAGGCGGCCAAATATTGACCGCTACCGCTTATGGCGGCTCAATAGGTCCAACCCCCTTAGGATGGCGAGCGATGGCAGGGCACGTCAGGCTCCGGTTCTGCCCCGGGTGCGGAGTCCCTGACCAAAACCAATAGTGCAAGTGCGCAGAGCGAATCCTCGATGACGTCGGAAACCCTCATTCAGAGGGCTACCTGGCATTTTCGAGCGCACTGGCTTCAAACGCTATATAGTTATTCGCTCCACTGATTGCAGCATCTTGGCTAAGGGCAACATGATCTATCAAAGGAGAGCTCTAGCTAGGGTGATTGGTAGAGAGCCGAAGGTGACCCGTTTCTGGGACAGGAGCATTTTGGCGAATGCGTTGAATCCCTCCGAGGTGGCCATGATTAGTGCCCTTATGACACTTGATGGCACGCCCGTGAGTGTGACGCCGCACTCTACCATGAACTTTGTGAAAGGAGTAGTTTATGCGAGGGAACTCGTTGACTACTCCATTGAGGACATCACCCTAGAGCTGGCCGACCATGGGGCGGTCAAGGTCGAACGTGTGATGAGAAAACAGGGAGGGGCTTCGAGACCCACCCCTACACTCTTCGTCACGTTCGACTGTGACAAGCTCCCTGAGTCGGTGCGTGCCGGTTGGTACCGCTACCGCGTGAAGGCATTCGTGCCACTGCCGCGGCGGTGCTATTACTGTCACCGCTTCGGCCATATGAATCGCTCATGTAGACGTGCAAAGTCGGGGTCACCCGAAGTCTGTGTAAATTGCTCCAAGGCCGCACACTATAGGTCCAAATAGTGTGGGGCCACGTGTGTCAATTGCGGAGAGACGCACCCCCAATTCTTCGAAGCAATATAGTGCGTATCTCCTTAAGAAGGAAATACTGGCCGTTCAGGCTCAGAATCGTCTCTTATTTTGCGAAGCTAAGACTTGGTCCAGGCGCACCTGGCGCTGCCCGAGACGTCCTATGCCTCAATGTTGAGAAAGACACTCTCTGCTCTTGGCCTCTCCGGGCCTACATACACGGTCGTTTCCGTGCCCATTCCGAATCGTTCTGGGGGTTCTTCCCACCCCGGACGCTCACCTGGTAAAGATGGCGGCACAAAGGGTTCACACCCAACCTAGCTTAAAACCAGGGCTCCCCTCCCTTCCCCCAGCGTGACCGTTTCACAGAAGGCTAAACGGCCACGCGCCTCCACCGACTCGTGAGACTTATGCCCAAGTAGGCAGTCGCTATATGGGCTCCTATAATAATAAAAAAACAATCTTGCGACCTGATCGACTCACTCAAAATAGGTGTCCTAAATGTGGATGTGTCTACGCATTACTGCTTGAGAACCACTTAGATACCTTTCTTGATCCATCCCTGTCCTAACCAGAGGCACAGATTGGTTTGGGAGAGAAGTAGTCAAGCCCCTCGATGTTATTAATTACTTTCCATTCAAATGTCATTTTCTGGACCTCTGAAGTCTCAGAGACCACCCAGTGATGCTTAGCGCGGGTGAGGTAGTCCGCATTGTTTGAAATATCTGATTTCTCTGTTCACCTCGAGGAGTTTAGGTCAGTTGATGAGGCCCATGGGTTCTTCTCGGATAACCCTATCGCCCTAGGCTTAAATACTCTTCCTAGAGGTCTGGCCGTTTTGCACGTCGATCGCATCTCTAATGATCAGATGAGTGAGATAGGACCCTCAAACAGTAGCGTTGTGCGTACATGCGCTATAAGGGCCACCCGAATGATTTCACTGTCGGTGAATTTCTTCGAGCTAGGGCTAGATTCTGATATTTTTGGAAGTACGCTCGCCGATCTTCCTGGCACACATGCGTGTCTTCACTTAACAGCAAGATCCCTCTATCAGAAGTGTGGAAGCTAGTTAAATGTATTCGGGGCAAGGTCACACAGGACCCCTCTCCCGTTCCTTGGGGAGAATGTGACCGCAATCTCGGTTCCCGCGTCCGGGGTAGAGTGTTTTTACGGCCGCTTTCTCCGCATTCTCTAGCCGATATGCTGCTCTACCAATATTCAATGCACCTCGTAATATCGCTGAAGGCTGCCGACCTGACTTTACCTCCAGAGGCGGAGAACCCTTCAACGACATGTTTCCTTTGAGTGAGTTGCGTTCCGCTCTCGCTTCGTGTGAGGACACTGCCCCTGGTCCAGACGATGGCCTGTATTATGCTTCGACACCTGGGTGAGCGAGTCATGGACTTTCTGTTAGATTTGTTCAACAGGATCTGGACAGAGGGCATCCTAATAGACTCTTTGCAAATGGCTAATGTGCTTGCTTTTCGCAAACCGGGTTGAGATCACACTACCAGGGTCGGTTTTCGCCCAATCTATCTAACCTCCTGCGTGTGCAAGTTGATAGAGAAATTAGTAAATATTAGATACCCTTCTTCCTGGACAACGGAGGCCACCTGTCTTCCGCACAGTGCGGTTTCCGTAATTTTCACTTCACGTCAGATGTTCTGCTCCGACTGGAAAATGCCGTCTGCAAGGTCTTCCTTCGTAGACAGCACTACGCCACGGTGTTTTTAAATCCGGAGAAGGTTTATAATACTGCATAGTGATATGCTATCATGGAGGCATTCCACACGCTTGGGGCGATGGGAGTCCTACCAATCTGAATTTTTGCTAGATCGTCGATTCCGCGTTCGGGTGGGGGGAGCCCTCTCTGGCGCAATTGAGCAGGAAGAGGGTGTCCCTCGGGGAAGTGACCTCGATGTCATACCCTTCGCCCTGAGTATCAACGATATCACCTCGGTGCTGCCGGAAGATGTTCTTGTTACACTCTGCGTCATTGTTTCCCAATCTTTTGGAGACTAGCGCCCCCTTTTGGACACAAACATTTTGTCATTGGCCCATCTGTCAAATTAAATTTCGAATACTATATTAAATTTATCTTTCATATCAAGATAACGCTTAGGTATTAGTGCAAATACAATTTGAATCTGGTTTTTAGTTTTATTATAAAGATTAATAATAAATGCTAAAAAAACTTATTTGGTAGCTTACCTCAAACATGTTTTCGATGCGATGGTTGACTTTGGTGCTTACTTGCTAAGGCTCTGACTCTAGGTTCCATGCTGCATATAAGTACTCTCTGAGCTCCTCCTTTTCCAATTGCCAGGCGGTTTCTTTGTTTAATAAAAAACTGATTAACTACACTAAAACCATCTTCAGCCATATAGGAAGTAGGTAAAGTAATGAAAAGTGTTTGATAGATTCCCACAGCTTTGGATACCTCTACATTATTTTTCTTATATAGCCAAAATTCCTAGTATGATTGTTTAAAGGGGGCTTTAATTCGAAGTCGTTTTCAAACCAATTACCTCCTTTTGCATTGTGTAGTCGGTTTCATTAGTACAAGCACCAATAAACGGGTTTATCAGTCATTCATGTATAATCAGATCCTGATATCTACAGCTCATGTCCTCGTGCAAAGAATTCAAATGGTCTCAATAAGTTAAGAATTCAGCATCTCGTATGGATTTATCAGTCTCGTAATCATTTTCTAGTTGATCAAGTTTTGGAAATTGAGATAGCTCTCGCCGACCAATATTCTGCCTTAGAGTGAAAGTTTATCTATGAATAGGCAATGTCACTTTGCAAGCTAAGAGTTCGTCAATCAAATAACCACTTTTATTCTTCTGGAAAAACTGTATGATAGTATTGAAAAGAGAATAAAATTGCTTCCAAATAAATTTCCTTTGGATAACCATTTCACTTCAGTTCGTAAAAGGAGACGGTCAAATTCTTCATCATTGTTGTTGCACATGTCGAAAGATTCGAGTATAAATGGGAAGGCATTTTATTTTATTTATTTTGTGGTAACAACAGGGAATTTATGAAGTTAATTACTCAAGTTCTTAGCAATTAGATGATGACGATGTATTACGCAATGTATTGTGAAGACATTTGGTACAAGCAATTATTGCATAAGCAATTATATTGGTTAGAAGGATTTATTTTTCTTTTGGAACTGCTAAACTATAGTAAACATGGATGAATCACATTTAGTCTATGTTGCAAATTCCTTTACAATTTTATATCTTTACTAACTGACGGGACTAAGCGCCCCGTCGGGCTCCAGTCTAGCCTCTTCTCCTTCTTTCTGACACCCTGTCTTCTTATTTTGTTTCTTCACTTTTCCTTCAGCCTCTCCCACAAATTTGCCTGGTCGGCCTCTAATTTTACAGGGTAGATACCGTCCATCTTCCTCCCACCTAACCATCCCGGATTGGGGCTGGGGGGAAGGGGCAACGCCCCTTCTCCTTGAGTTCCAGTTTGGAGTTGAGTTTTTAATAACCTGTTTCACCCCCACCCATACCTTCCTCACATACCCTTTCTCTCTCCTACAAGGTCTATCAATTTTACGCTGAGCCTAAGGTGGAGCTGCTATGCAGATGGGCTACATGGCAGCTAGGTAGGAGGAGTGGCCTCAAACGGCGGCAGCTGGCTTTCCTGGACCCATATTCACCCCTCGCAGAGCAGGCTACTGCGCTGGGTGATTTGCATTTGCGTCCCGTGAATTTAACAGGATTATCATGCCCAATGATGAAAATCTAAAAATCACCCTATCTACTTCCGCTGTAAAATCGTCTGAGCCGCCTTCGAGCACCTCCACAGCAGAAAAGGAGGTCCTCCTCCCCCCTATGCTTTTTCAGAGGACCCTCAAAATTTCTTATACTGGAGAGGAGGCTTACTCATCTCGTAGGCCTACGGTTGCAGTGAACTCTCCCCCCCCCCGCCCAATCCCTTCTCTGGAGGCGCCCTTGGGGGATTCCCTCTTTCCACCGGTAATCCCTCCATTTCTTTTACAGGGGATTGCCAAGAGAGCAAGCAGTCGGCCCAATATTTACCGAACCCGGTGGGAGCGACTCGATAAGGCAAACCCCCTTAGGGGGGAAAGGGATGGCATGACCTGTCGCTCCGTGCCCCCTAACATCCTACCCTCGTGTTTACAGTTTACATGGGGCAGGCGTACCTGCCCGCCTCTGTCCCCCGATGGATGACGGTTCGCCGGCCCAGGACGAGACAAAAGATACCTTAAATGGGATTCGTGATGTCTTGGTGGGGGGGGGGTCACATGGAGGCCCCCACTAAGTTGAACATGGTTCCTGAGGTGATCAGCCCCAGACGGTAGGATCTTCCATGAGGTCAACCCCGGGATCGGTGCCAAGCACAGAACCCGAGTCCGCCTCTGTGCAAGCCTCTCCTCAGACAGCTCGGGACCACGGGGCCTCACGAGGAAAGGAGTGATCTCCTCCCCTGGCTGGTGCTCCTGTGACAAGACCTTCTCTATTTCAGAGGAAAATCTTCTGAGGCCTGTCCATCTGGCCTAGGTGTTCCTTTTCTTAAAAAAAGAAAAACAGGAAGAAGACGAAAAAGAACCAGGGCTCCTCTACATCTGTGGGAGCCACAGGCACGCAGGTGACCGCTGCCGTTTGGGTAAGCGACCAAGCTAAGATAGGCACGTCCGGCCCCGTTGCTTCATTGGGTGAGGGGTCCCAGATAGAGACCAAAATTGCAAGTGCGCAGAGCGGAGCCTCGATTACGCTAGGGACCCTCATTCAGAGGTTACCTGGCATTTTCGAGCTTCAAACGCTTTCTAGTTATTCGCTTCACTGATGATATCATATTGGCCAAGGGCAACATGCTCCATCGGAGGAGAGCTCTAGCTAGCGTGATTGGTAGAGAGCCGAAGGTAACCCATTTGTCGGACGGGAGCTTTCTGGCGAATGCGTCGAATCGTTCCCAGGCGGCCATGATAAGTGCCCTTAGGACACTTGATGGCACACCGGTGAGTGTGACGCCACACTCTACTATGAACCTCGTGAAAGGAGTAGTGTATGCGAGAGAACTCGTGGACTATGCCATAGATGCCATCACCTTAGAGTTGGCCGATCATGGAGCGGTCAAGGTCGACCGTGTGAAAAGAAAACATGAAGGGGCCTCAAGACTCACCCCTACACTCTTCGCCATGTTAGACTGTGACAAGCTCCCTGAATCGGTGCATGACTGTTGGCATCGCTAGCCGTGAATGCACTCGTACCACTGCCATGAAAGTGCTACTACTACCACCGCTTCGGCTATAAGAATCGCTCCTATAAACGTGGTAAGTGGCGGTTACCCAAAGTCTCTGTAAGTTGCTCCTGGGAAGCACACGATGAGTCCAAATCGTGTGTGGCCAAGTGTGTTAATTGCAGAGAGCCGCTCCTTGCTTCTTCGAAGCAATGTGGGGTTTATCGCCTTGAGAAGGAAATTCTGCCCGTTCAGGTCCAGGATATAACTTAAACATAACTTCATTTATTGGTGATTTGGGATAAAATTTCTTGACAGATGACTATAATAATTGTGACAAAATGGTGGCATCAATTGTTAGATCATTCTTCCCTGGCATAAAAACCTCTACCCTGTCCCTGATGAATGCCTGCAGCCCCCATACCTTGATATAGCTAACCCCATACTTCATAGTTGATACCACAGAAGTAAGGCGAGCGTTCGGATGGAAGATGCCCGAATTGAGTGGATCGACACTGCATCGGGCAAAGCTGCGGAACGCTCCTTATTCCACTTCTTTTTTTCTAGACTTTGAAGTACAATAGCAACGAGGGCGAATCCTGCAGAACGTTTGTAAGCGGGGGTCAGTAAAGAAGTGGTGATGCAAAAGAAAGTTTAAATGTGTGGAAGATATATAACCTCGGATCCTCCTGCAGATATTAGGGCTAGTAGGGCAAAGTGCAGGGGTTGCAGCTTGCAAGGCACACAATCCCCCAGATGTCAACTGCAGCCTGGAAGGCAAACTGCGAGATTTGGAGCCTAGATGGCGCACATTCCTCCAGATATCAACCGCAGTATGATTGCCCATGCTACACATGAAATCCCCTTGTGGGTACCTTTCCTCCACACAGACCAAGGAATGCATGGAATTGACCAGTTTAACGGTCCTAAAGAGACGTTTCAATTGGTTCTTGTCTCTTGTTTGGTCTGAGGAAGGAGCATCCCCAAGTCGTGCCTGATCCAGTGATGTCAAGGAGACTCAAGTAACCTCAAATCTTGGCTTCTGCGTGCAAGGCAGTTTAACTGAGACCTAAGACAAGGTTAGACGATGTCTCCATGGCTATTAAATATCCTAATGGGTGGAGTACTGAAAAGGGTACTAATTGGAATGAGGCATCGGTGTGTGAAATTGATGAGGAAGAGTGAGGGTTGGTCTCAATCTACATACATATGTTAGCATACTATATGTTGATGACTAGGGGTTGGTGTCTGAGAGTGAGAGGGAGTTGTGCATGTTAATAAAGGCATTATACAAGGTGTATGAGCAGGAGGGCTACAAGTGAATGCAAAAAAAGATTAGGGTAATGGTAGTTGATATTAGAGACCGTGGTGTTAGCTTTGGACAAGTGCAAACTTTTAAGTATCTCGGTGTATCGTGAATGATACTGGTACAGATGAAGCAGCTTGGGCAGCAAGGCTTTAAATGGTAGGGCGGTGTGTGGGGCGATCAGAGCCTTGATGAATGCTATGGGTTTGAGGGTGGAATATGACAGATGCTGTATGAGAGTACATTGGTGCCAAAGTTGGTGTATGGGAGTAATTCTATGGTATAAAAGAGAAGGAAAAATCTCGAGTAGAAGCATTAAAAGTGGACAAGTTTAAGTGGATGCTTAGTGTGCGAAGGGTGGATAGTGAGGAGCGATGGATGAGAGATGTTTATGTGGTGAAGAATGTAAATGAGTTTATGACCGAGTGTGTTCTGGGGTGGTGGAATCATGTAAGAAGAATGTTTGGAAATAGACTTGCGAGGGTGATTGTGTGAATAAGAGCTTGAAACAGAAATGGCTGGCTGAGGGGAAAGGGGATGGTTTTGTGTGTAATGGGTATGCATGGAGGTATTTTTTAAGGGAGGGGGTACCTGAGTCATTCTGGGCAGGGATGAACCCTGACGAGAAGAGATGACGATTTGCTTTCTGCTTAATCTGACTTATATGAGTCGGAGGTGTTTTTTAGTTGCATTGATAGGAGCCAAACACACTTTGTGAGGAAGTATCACTTCCATTCAACCAAACCTATTATTTTTCATTCGCTCTACTTTACTCTCCTCAACGAGTAAAGAATCCATCGTTGGATTTCACTTTTTTAAACTTCAATATACATACATACTAGGTGGGTTTATTTCATTTAGAAAAGGGTTAAAGATGGCAAAATATACAAAAATAATCCCCACCCCAGCCTTCATTAATGTAGTGGGAGGGATATTAGAACGTGGAAAAAGTTCTTATACAGAGCACAAGCACTCAAAAGTACAAATTTGAGCAATCTAGTCGTCCCAAACACGTCTTCATCATAGATGCGCAAAGGGAGGTAAAAATGCCTCATTATTCACGAGTGGAGCCCAAGCCGAGGCCGAATGACGTCCATTAAAAGGTCATTTTGGCGTCTCCGGAAATGATCTCATTTATGACGGGGCTTTGCCGCATCAGTCGCAGCGGCGATGACGTCTCGACAACGTGTTTAGCGGATTTATCCTTTATCCACTAAATCCCTTATGATGGCGATTAACTGTGCTAGGAATAAATCCGTCCAAATACGCAACGGAAAGTTGCTTAAGAGACGATGGCGCCCGATTCGGGGTAACTGATATTTGTGCGAGTGTGTTTTCAGAAATGGTTTTGTTTTTTGGCGGTCGGAGGAAACTAAGTCACCCACATCTTGGCTTTCCGCGGATTCGAGGAATCCTATCTTTAGTCATTGTCCCGATGTCTCAGGCTCCCCCCTTTTCCCCTCTTCCCTCAAGGTCTCCGAGTTTGTATTTTCAGGGATTTATTCGCTTAAGGAGGGCTTGCTCCTCCCGCAGGATTTTTTAAAGAGCCTCTTCCAAGCACCACGTGGTTGGTTGAAAGTATGGGCTTAAGTAGTCCTCATTATTTCGTTGCTGTGGGAAATTCTTTCCTCGGTGGAAGAGCCCCACATCCCTCTGCAGTCATTTGGGCCTGTTGGACAAGTTGCGGCTGTTGAGGTCGGAAGCAAATTCGCACATGCTACCCATGACATCCCCTGGTGGAGTCCCAATCTGAGGACTCAAACCCACCAATGAAACTCTAGAATTACCCGGGGGGGGGTGCAGTCCCTGATTGGGTACCCTTGGTCTAATGGCTGTAAATTATTTTCATCCCTCTGGATTTGTGGTTCAGTGATGGGTGTCGTATGAGTTGGTGGCATTGTTTGCTCGTTGTTTCAGCCACCCTCCTACACTCTTGCCATTGCCACCACATTTACCGCTACCTCTTTTGCTTTCTCTGACCACTTATGGCCGCCAATGCGCCATTTTGCAAGGACGTTTTAAGGCCTTTATTTGGCGCATTGGATTTGCTGGTTCTTGAATACAGCCAACAAAAGGAGTTAATGCTCGTACAATTGAGTCCATTGTCTTTTTGTACAAACTTGTTCTTGTATACCTCCAAAGGAAGTTAATGCTCGTACAATTGAGTCCATTATCTTTTTGTACAAATTTGCTCTTGGAGTTTTATAATACTTCGATCCAAATATTTAGGACTACCTTTCTTCTTCTTCTGCATCCTTCCTCCTCTCCCTAAGCTCACCTGCTTCAATGGAGTCACTCCAGTTCAGTTTGGTTGTCCTTTCCTCCGTCTTCCAGGAGCGGGGCCGCAACAGCTTGTCCCTTATACTCGGGACAGTTCGTGCACACCTTATTGTGGACTTTACCACTTCTTAGGGGAGGCTGGTTTCCTCCATTTCTATATGGTTGTGAGGGGTTTGGGGTGTATGGTCAGGCCTTGGAGGGAGCGGGTCTCCCACCAACGCATGATCATGTTATTTGACTATTCTTTTTTTTTTGCTTTTGTTTTTGTCCTAGTTGTTGTTTTTTGTGGTTTAGCTTATTTTTTTCATATTTAACCTATTTTTACGCTAAGAAACTAAGAGTAATAAAACGTAATTTTTGAGACGGTGCCCTTGCTCGTAGTCGCAAGGTAGGTGGTTTAAAAAAAAGTAAAAACAAAATCGTCTTCTAGGGCCTTTCCATTTCCAACACACTCAGTCAGACATATTCATTTCCTCGCCATCCCACATGTCCGTACCATCTCAAAAGTGCTTCTTGGATTTAGGCCGTCTTCTAACTGTTATATTCCGGTGATGTACGCATTCTTAATCATCTCCACCCTCTTTACCCAGCATGGCTCATCTCTGCCGCATCCAGGCTTTTCTCATTTGTATTCTTCGTTGGCATGGTTTTCATGTTATACATCATCGCAGTCTCACAATAATCTTGAGTACCTTTTTATTCTTCAACTCTACTAGAATCTTCCTGTCACATCACACGAATTATTCCATCCCGTCTCTATTGGGCCATTTATTTCGTGGTCAGTGTCACCGCTTGCAGCGATCTGTGTGTCCAGGTCGTTAGAGCGATTCCCTTGGCCCCCTTCCTGCCTCTTTCATTTTTATTTCACGGTTTCACCGTCTTCTTTGGCGGTGTTCTTCTTGGTTTTGCAGTTACGAGGGGTGGTCAATAAGTTTTGCGAATCGGTAGGGCAAAATAGAGGAAGGGGGATGACAAGTTAGGACCTGCAGCGTAAGTGCATTGAAGTCGAGGGTAGTGATATTGAAAAATAATTAAACACTTTTCCTCATATTTCGTTTCCTTATATCCGAATTGCAAAACTTATTGACCGACCCTCGTATGGTGAAATGCCTCCTCTTCCTCTTCTTTAGGGTCGCCATGCTCCGGTTAGTTGCAAATTGAACTGCCATTTGAGAAATGGACTTCATAAACATTAGATGGGAAAATATGGCAAGTTTTTCACCATCGTGTTGGCAGAAATATTCATGCACCTTCATTTTTCTTGTCCTACAGTCAAAATATGACATGTATTCTTTCGAATCTAGACGGACCCTGACTGTGACAGTCCAAAAACGATGATGCCGATGACTTTCCTCCTAGATCTCCCTCTACGTGACCTCACTGCGGTAGATGACCAATTGACGTTCTGGGAGCCGTCATTCGATAGATGAGATGAACGAGATTGAAGCAGTGATCCCCTCCGCGTCCATCGTTTGTTTCTTTTCACCAGGGGACGGAGAGAGAGATTTGTTTGGCGTGGATTGATAACTGAAAAAGGAATCATAGCCAAACTTTCATTGCATCTCTTAATGCCCCAGGTAGGTGTAGATTGTGGTAAAGGGGTGGGGGTGGGGAGGCTGTATGATTTCTATCCGAATTTTCCAATATGTTTTGATTCTTGAGTTTATTTATGCTCTGTTAGCGCAAAAAAAATCCTTTAATTCATAACAGGATTTATTTTGTCGTAATATTTCTCTATGGAAGGAGACGTAACCTTGAGTATGCCCTCTCTGCTGGGCCAGATTCATGAGAGTTGTGCCTCCTCTCGGTCTCTCTCGCGCTGATGTGTGTATCCTACACACATTTTTACTTCCTCTTAGTTCACTACTTTATTATTCCCATCTCAAATTGCTCCTAGCGGAGATAAGCTCGTTTGTTTAACTTTCGAAATACAGGAAAATAAAGAATGGACTGGATTTTCTTTTGTAAAGCGCTGTTAGGCTGGTTTCTTAAAATGTATTGCATGCGAGCGAGGATATGCGCGCTCACCCGTATGCGTACATGTTTCCAATTTGTGTGTGCGTTAAATTTTCACTTTCTGCGAGTCGGTTCCTCGCGTTTTCCCGACTTGCTCCGCCTCCTTCTGTATTCGGGTTCGATGGCAGTCCCCGATGGCAGTTCGGTAGCTCCTCTCTCTCTCCTCGGCCTGTTGATGCCCTCGTTGGTGCCACCTTTCCGTTCCTACAAGTGTGGTAGAACACAAATCGACGTTAAACGAAAGTCAGGCGGATTTCATGAGATTGGAGACATGAGAGACAAATGTCTGTGAACTGGCGAGTGGGCGTTCAGAAGTGGGCGAGAAGCTGTAAACAATCGACGCGTGGATGAGTCAGCGATTCGAGGTGAAATTTCACCCGATAAGAAAACACTAATGAAGCACCCAAGTTTTGATAGTTTTCCTTCAAAAGACTTTTGCAAAATGGCAGCTGCCATTCTCTCATAAAGATATGATATATCTTGACAAATAATGGCATCCCAGATGATTAAAGCTCACAAAATGTTTCTGACTTCTGTTTTAATCGCTACAGTCTACCAGGAGCCTATTTGCAAGCATAATGAGTGATCAAAAAAATCATGAACTCATTCCCAGGTTATCCTTCTCTTTCTTTAATCCCATTGTTCCCAAAGGACTAGGGTAGGTTCAGATTCAAAGGCACCAGTTAGGACAGGGTAGAGACGAAGATGAACCTTTCTTCCATACCCCCGCCATCCTCAGACCGGCAATATTTCCTGACCTAGTTCCACTGCCATCACCTCATGGCCACATTACTATCCCTACCCTCACTTGCCAACATTTCCACAACTCTTTTCCTTTCAGGGATTAAATGTGCGCGATTTCTATTGACCATCTGCCCATCTGTTGAGCCAAAGAAACGTATCTAGGCTGTGAGCATTGCGAGGTTTCAGACTCTATTCTTTTAAATCGACCTACCTCAACCTATGGGATGACAAGGTTATTCGGTCTCATCGATGTATCAACATTTTTTTTTACCATTACTGTTTTTTTTCTATTACCTTTTTTTTCATGTCACTCGCCTCATTATCTACAAACCCAACATGTTATCACTGGATTACACCACTTTCCTTAACATTTAGAATTTTACTTCTGCCTCACTGGTATCTACATCTTTGGGTGTATTCTTATGATTGCAAATGAAAGGATATTGGTCTAACAATGAAGGAATATTCACTCATTGCCGAAAGAATGAGATGGCGAAGCGAAAAATAAGCAAAAGAGGTGATATCAAATATTGCGAATCACAAATGCTGGGGCAAGGAAGGCGTAATTTCACCACCCCACCCCCCAAAGTCTGTACAAAGTGCAAACTCGACCCCAAGTGGAGAGGAAGTACAAGATCATTTGCATCCTGAGAGGGTTTGGTCATTCAGTGACGAAAGGGGGTAAACGAAAAGAAAATTGAATAACAGTGAAAGAGAACTAAGACAAATAACTGCAGGGGCAAGCTATAACAACCATAACTGATGGTGTCGAGAAGATGCACTCAAAACCTTGAAGAAAATTTACGAAGAGTCCCCTAACGGGGTGATTCAATACATTCATTCCAGTTGTAATTCGGTCGTTCACTCGTAAATCCACGCCAACGACTAGAGACAACCAGTTACTGAAAAAGTGCACCACCTCAATTACTGCCCATCAAACAAGTACAAAATTGTATAATGATTAATATCACGGTTGCCCATATTCCTGTACTATCTATCCTCTTGACACACCCCTCGATCTTATTCTAAAATGACCCAATTAACTCATAACTATCCTCTAAACTAATGCACAAATTAAAAGTATAAATAATAGCAGTTTCCCGTGTTGTTATGCACACCAAGGAAAGACTGTACCAACTCAAGTTTCGCAGGAATTGTCGATTGTTCCAGATCGACTCTTTCAGTCGATGAATCATTGATTAAAATAAACTTCAGCTCAACCCACCCTCCGCTACGCTCTTCCTCAAATGGAATGATTTTTAAATAAATGTCCTCCTCCAGTCTTATCTCGATCAAGAGTATTGGTATCCCTATTTTCGCCTGTGCATTTGTATTTTTAAAATGCTTTTTTTTATCATTTTAAACTGAAGGAAATTTTTGTGTGCGTACATGCGTGTATGTGAGGGTTTAAGGTTTGCGGGCATACGCGAATTTATATATAAAATGAAAATATAAGTTGGTAGTATTTACATTATTCTAGTACTAATAAGAATACAACCCAAATAGTTTGTCAATTTGAAATATTATAATGGAAAACGATAGCAAGAGTTTGCAGTTAAATGCCAGATTTAAGGATGCAGGAACCACTACAAAGACAGACTATTAAAATAATTTAAAGCTTTCCCCAAGGGAATGCCTTATCACCGCCTCTAAAATACGGTATTTTTCTAATTGCAGATTTTGCGGATTGCACGTTTTGTTATCATTTGCCGAACAAACACCGGCAACCCCCAGCAATTCCTGTCACCCACGCTCGCCCACCTTCAGAGCAGGCCGCCCACAATATCTGTTGATGTGGGATTCTTTTTAACGAAGCATTTACTGTCTCTGCATATATATTTATCGTATGCACATCCCTTTCTCCTTGCTCACTTCAGTCTCCGCCCGGTTTCGTTGAATTTAAGTGTCAGTATACGAGGAGAGGCGAGCGGGTAAGCATCGGTGCCTTTACAAACCCGTGGCCGTGCGAGTTGACCTTGATTATCAGGAGTTTCTTTAGTTAAATCGAAAACCCAATTTGTTTTTTCACAACTCCAAGAATTTATATTTCACTGTTCGTCTGGTCCTTTTGATCCTTTACTGACCTGTAATGGGTGTGGAAACTGTTCGAAGGGCAAAAGAGTCCCAAACAGGTGTCAGAAAGGTCACCAGTAACACTACAAGCGTGGAACAAAAGCAAGAGCGAAAGGTGTCGTCGTCCACCGTCACAAAAGCTGTAAAGAAAGTATCTTCCAGTAATATCTCGAAGAGCAGTAGTTCTAGATTAGTCTCTGGTGCCACGAGTAATGTCAAGATAGAGAGCAACACGGCGCTCGATGTTCAAGATTCAGCAAAATCAGGCTCCGTGACCCAAGTCGTCAGTTCGAAAAGCTCAAAATCCGATGCATCAGAGATCAAATCTTCTGAATCGATCACATCGACGAGCACAGATTTAAAGAAATCATCGGAATCCAAAATTGAATCTTCTGAAACCCGAGAAAAATGTATCCATGAAAAGTCCCCAAAAGATAGAACGACTAAAACGCTAGGCGATGATAAGACTTCACGCCCCTTGTCCGAGAAATGCATCTGTCAGATCTGTACCTGCGGGTAAGTGCAGCCCTCATGGGATTATTTATTTTATGTTTGTATGTGTATAACTCTCGTTCGAAGTTTAAAGGTTCGGGCACTTGTTGACCCTATACTCCGCGGGTCGTAAAATTCACGCCCCACTCCTAACCCAACCATTCCTAGCCATTTTAAATCCCTTTTTGTGGTACCCTCCTATCTATGTGTTATTATTTTTAGTTTATCCCTCGCTCTTTCATCCATTCAGTCACCGCCCGTTTGTTTGTTGCAAAAAAAGTTTTATGGGTGTAATTGTTTACTCACAGACTTTTATCTGTAAATCCTATAATTTATGTACGTGCATGAGCGTATATACGTTCCCATGCTAAGCGATTATAGGACTAGTAAAACCGGTGTCATATTTTCGACATTTATGGATTTATGCGGTAAAGCACGGCGCTGACGAGTACGCAAGATTATGGTGTGTTTTAAATTCCGAATGAAAACTCTTAATCCGGAATGACTATATAAGCTGATGACGTTTACCTGTTGCATGTAAAACCACTTCCTTTTGCACCTGCTATCCGTTTTTAAAACCATGACTTATTCAATAGCAGAACATTATTTAGATAGTATGGTTATTGCAGTTTCTCCAGGGATCATATTTATACACACCCTCGGCCTTCCATACAGTTTGTCATTAATTCCACCAAAATCATTGAAATGAAAAAAGGAAATATCTTAATTGGCATTTCCTCATATATTTGCCAAGTGTCGCCATCTTTGCAACTTATAATAACCTGATTACTTTATATTTCGTTATTATTTTTTAAAATGCATCTTATCTAAACTATACACATAATTAGTAGTATTCGCCCATTAATTTCTTATTGAAATGCTTTTATATTCTGGGTGCAAAAGATGTACGTAGTGTACGGGCCCTTTCACTTTTTTACCGACATTAAATTAGCGTACATGTGAAGCTGAAAAATAAACTTCCACATTACAAACAAAAATTCCTCTTATGTAGGGAACTTCGCACCTTTCGTTCTATGCCTATTTCATATGGCGATTAAAAATAATGTAAACAAAATTTATTCGAATTTCAACAAGCTACGAATAAGAGCAACTTGTCTGACAATTTCAGTGATTAGGTGATAAGATTGTCATGAGACCAGAATTTAAAGTTCATTTCTCGTGCAAATGATGATGACAGAAACGATTATGCACCACAGTATTATTCATCGCCGTACTAGCAATCCCGTGTGTGTACATAAAAAAATACATTGAAAATTCGCCCATTCGTAGCCTTGAATAATAAATTTGGAAGCCTAGGCCTTGGGGCTAGCTTGTTGGAACACTGCGAGCTGCTCCCAGCACATTATGCATCAATGTCCACATGAGGGAGGACATACGACGTCATAATGGCGTGAAATGACAGTCTCCTTCTGCGGATATTTTAGAAAGCTGGAAGAGTCATGGCCGCCACAGCTGGGACTGAACAAGTCACCTTATATGGAATTTGAGGCAGTGCAACACCATGCCAGATGAATCATCTTTGCCCCCTCCCCCTTCTTCAGAGCAACACAAACTTGGAGTAATGATAAAAATAATTTTTTAAAAATGGTACGAGTTTTTGCACCGATCTGCACGTGTCCCTGCTGCAACTGAAACCTGTAGGCCCGCCCTCCCGACTCCGGTGCCACGCAAGAGGAACTGGTGCTCTCTCTCTCTCTCAAGTCGTTTTTTCTTCCTTTTTTAAATCTCCCACGATCTCTTGCACACCTAAATACATTCAGTAATGGATAAAAGAAGGCGTAAAACTTTCTGAACAAAAACAATCTGCACATGGGATCCAAACCACCGCTATCATCTACATACTGCATGGATAGCCGCCGCGAAGGCGACCCGAATCTGAACTCGGATAAATTCGTAAGCGGTGTTTTCACTCAGCTAGGCCTAGGCCGTAAAGAGTAAACAAATTTGCAAAATTAGGACCAGAGTATTCCGATATGGTTGAGCTCCATCACTGATAGCAGTTTCAATTCGCTTATTCCAGTGAAGTGCTTCTTATTTATTTCTGAGCCCCCGTTGCCTAATTTGACCCTGCCCTAATCTGCATGTCAATACTTTGTTGTTCTTCCTGTCGTTCTTTGCTC
Organism: Ceratothoa steindachneri; assembly: GCA_963969495.1. Classification (NCBI taxonomy): domain Eukaryota; kingdom Metazoa; phylum Arthropoda; class Malacostraca; order Isopoda; family Cymothoidae; genus Ceratothoa; species Ceratothoa steindachneri. The sequence continues at coordinate 50,968,021 of OZ018321.1, read as the reverse complement.
ACGTTGGAGAGAAGACAGTTTCAATACTTTCATTCGTATTGTTTTACCGCTCTGTCCCTATCAATTCTTCACCTGAATGTTTATGTTACCCTTTCTGTGACGGATGTATGTGATCCTTTTGGCTTGTGATATACCTTCTTTCTCTGGATATTCGTAGAAGTCTCGAGGAGGCTAAATTTTGTGGGAAATGTTCTCTTAATTAAAATGCCGCCGCTGTTTCTTTTAGAACTGGGTTCGCGTAGTTTTCTTTTAATGAAACGGAAAAGTTTTTTTTATGGTCATTTTTCGTTTTGTTCGCCATTAAAAAAAAGTCAAGATATGGTTTTTAAATTGCTGTGAAGGTTAAATGTGGGCTCAAGTGTTAAACTGACGCCAGGGTTAGAGCCTTGTTAAAATAGGATGTCACCATCTAGGCAAAAAAAAAAAGAAGCAAAAAGGGAGAAGGGAGGACTCTGGCTATTGTTGCAAACTGGTCGAAGTTCGCAAATTCTAGTAGTTGGGAAGATATAAATATACTCCTTTCATTTAAAAAAAACAACATTTCTAAACTTTATATTAACGACTACTTCTGGGGGTCATCTTGCATCCATTTTATTTTTGACTATGACGACTATTTATCCATTTTCCTGCCAATCAATGCTGCTTATGCCCTTAATAGTAAATTCTTCCCAAATAGTCACTAATTTAGTTAATTCACCTTAAAGTCATAAGCAAAGAGCAAGGGGGAGATTCGTTATTTTCCCACCTTGTTAACGTTCTTTTTTTTTAGCCATAAAATTTCCGATATTATATTTGTGATGCAAATAATTTAACTTTTTTCCTCTAACCCCTTACTCCAAAATGTCCCATTACTCCAAAATGTTTCCACGAAATAGCTCGAAGCCTTTCGCCCGGATTCCACAACTTTGCCTCTATTTTAATGGTTTCGATCGATCCCGTTTCACCCTTAGTTGGGTCTCGCAAATGTGTTAAAGAATAAAGGAAAATAGAACTCGAAATACCCCCCTTCTCCCTTGAGGTGTTTGCAGAAAGTGGCAATGTACAGAAGTGACTTTTCTCTATTTTCCACTATTTTTAACAATGTCATTTAATCTGGTTTCAATGTTACTGAGTTCTTGTTTCCTTCGCTATCTCAAGGCAATATCCACGCCGCACCTGCCTCCATTAATTATATCGAGATCCTTGAAACACAGTTTCGGTCGAACTCTCTTTTAGCCTCAGGGTGTTTGGGTCTGTGCGAGCTCTTTCTTCCCAAGCACTTTGCACACCCGATCTTTGTGCCGCTTTGTTTCATTTTCGGAAGCAAAACGTTTCGAGATGAAAGCTCCGCTCCTAAGACGGGTCTCGCTGTCTTCGGAAAGGGAAGGGGGCAGTTGAGAAGAGTTGCGCGCCTTCCCAGTCTCTAGCATCCCAAGTTTTTAGCCAACTTGAAGATGTATCGTATCTTCCAGACATCTTTTTTTTAAGCTACTCCACTTTATTATCTTCTTCGGGGAATATTTCACCGTCGGTTTTTAGTCGCCAGATAGATTCCCGATTTGGGTCAACTTTTGCGGCCACAGGCTAAGTGGTATATGCTGTTTCGATCCTTGGTTCAGATCTCACATTAAACTGTAGGTCCCCACTCAGAAATACTTCCGGTTGTAAGTGCAAAACGGTGGTAAAACATATACCACCAATACATAATTGTACACACACTAAGAAAACTCGGCCTTTGTCTTTTCAGTTCCGGCCTCTGTGGGCGGCAGACTTCCGGCACTTGTACGTGCAGTGTAGATATTTATTTGTTGTTTCTATTCCCCTTTTTTGTAGCTTAGTTTTTAATTGATCTGGCCTAACGATAGGCTTTTTTTGTAATTTCGGCGACCGTGCCCTCTCTGGCGGCCACCAGAAGAGTAAAATTAAAAATAGGCTTTGGGGTCTCGCGCGACCAAATTGGTCATCAGTTGTTGCCATAACCAATTGTTTTCTCTGGCATCCATTCTTCTCCAGAGTTGCGACTGCGCTGAAGTAGACACAAATTGTTCCTTCTGTTGTTACGCTCATCTACGAGGGCGTATTTTTCCTCAATTCTATTTAATCTTTCTTTCCCAATTCATCCATCCGGGAAGGATTGATGTCGCCTTGGTCATCTTGATGCTCTTAACAAGGTTATTTAATCTTTTAAAGTTCTTTTTCATTCGCGATCGTTTCTACCCAGACAAGAAAAGAGAACAGAACAATGGGGAGGGGGAGGGAAGAGAAAATGAGAAGAGGAAGGGAAAAAGATTATGGCTGAAGGAGCCTCAGAAGAATTTCTCAAGCAAAAATTCTGGGCTTTAGGCAACTTCTCAAAAGTAAGAAATTTGAACTTCCTTTTTATAATGTAAAAATGTTCTTTTATAATAACATCCATACTTATTTTACTATTCACTTTGTACAAGTGTACTCGCAATAAAATTGGGTAATACTGCAGCAGGCTGTGGTACATGGAACAATAGTTGTACCTCCAAGTTGTGAACCTCTAGTTCGAACATTTGAATTGTACTCATTTATTCCTTCTTTTATGTCTGTTTTTATTTTTTCTGACTTTATGAACCATTCTTGGTCTGAGAATTCATTCTTTCTTTTTTATTTTAATAAAAGTTTCATTTCATCAGAGAGGAAAGTGTATTGCCAAAGCTCAATCACAAAAGGGAAGAATCGTAAATAATATTGGGTCAGAACTCGTGAAAATGCACAGTGGTCGGTGTAACGTTCATATTGAGGCACCTTGAGGAATGGGGTAAAACGATAGCCTTAAAGGACACCGGAACTAGAACGAAGCAGACAAAAATTCGATTGAAATTTGACAGTCGTGTCCGTACTGACAGTGTAAACGGGGAACTTTTGAAATTGATTAAAACAAAGCAAAAAATTAAATCCTCTGGTCTATTTTATGTTGCTTTCCTGACTTGTGCCTTTTGGGGGGTTTTGAGGCTATTTTGAGGAAATTAACCATTGCACAGGTGGGGTTTACACTAGCGTCAATATTTATCTATATATTTTTTAAGAAATTTCGTCTGAGAAAGTCGGGAGATGTGGGAGTTGAACTCAGTTTTATAATTTTTTTTCCTTGTTTCTCCTTTGCCTATCCTTGATACTCCCGCATTCGAACTCAGTTTCATTATTTTCCCTTGTTTGCCCTTTGCCCAGCCCTACTGTTGCCAGAATCTTATTCATTTTCATCATTTTTTCCTTATTTGTCTCGGACTAATTGGCTTGGTTTCCATAAATGGGGAAATATGCCAAATATCCTTTTTTTTTTCCTTCGCATTTGCGAAGGAACTAAGAAGGATGATCTTGTTCCTGAAATGTCCTTGTGGACACTTTCTTTAGTAGGAAGGACGGTCTTTTTAGTCGCGTGTTACTATATCTCGTTATGTCGGTCTGTCGGTCCCGGTTTTGCTTTTCTTTGTTTGTTTTGGTAATATCATTGCAACTATTTGACCAATTCTAAAGAAATTTGAAACCCTTATCTTGTTTTACTTTCTCTTTCGAAGGTTAGTCCGGGAATTATTAAAAGTTTTGAAGGTCGTAAGGTCATAAATCAGAATAAGTGAGAGCACGCGACTTTGGTCAGTAGACCTTGTTTTTATTTGTCTTTGTCGCATTAAACCTTTTCATTCTAGTTGTTTTTATCCACCTTGTCTCCTCCTCTTTTATTAATCCACTGAGTGGAAATATACTCATTGGTTCCCCTCCCCCTCCCGCAGCCCCGAATTTTATTCTCGTCTTTCTACTCGACCTATATAACTTCCATAGATTTTCATTTCCCCATTTTCACCTCTTTCTTTACTGATCTCTTTGCAATAGCTTTCTATCAAAGGCCCCTTCGTTTATTTTAGAGGAAACTTTGTATGTATCTGGCCGGCCCCAACAGTCGAAGTTGAGGCTATTATAGTCATTTTCACGACTGAGTAAACATGCCTTCATTGGATTACACCACTTCGTTTTCTTGGGGAGCGCCAGATGAGCGCCTTAAAATCGTTTTATTGGGTAATTACAAGAAGTAGCTATTCGGGACATAACTTTCCTGAGTCCTTTATCGTCCAACGCTGAATGCAGGTGATACGACGTACTAAGGGGGTGGTTAGTGTTCCTTGCACATGGTTCTTCCTGGAAGCTCTTGATGCGAGCGCCATCCACTTAATGCAATTCATTACCGTTCGCCGCCCTCGTTTCGAGCAGACCTTGGCGCTCACTTGAGACAATCAACGGTAATTCGAGTCAAATTGTCAGTCCGTTCGTGATGGATACTCAGATTATTTCTCCTCCATTCCCCTAACAACTAGAGTTGTGGATGTTTGAATTGTTGCGTACTATTGGTCTTGCATGTGCCTGTAGGCTATGAACTGTAGCCTCGAGCTATGTATTTAAATTTGAGAGGAACTCTCCCCGTTTCTGCAGTATACTCGTACCAAAGTGTTTGCAAACGCGAATCAGAGGAGTTAAACTCAACTCGCGATAGACCCCCCCCCCCCCATCCGCTTCTTACTCTCCCTTGATTTTCTTTTTGTTTAGGGCATCTTTAATCTTGACAAAATAAACTGTCTGGGTGCATTTTTTAAAAAATATTTTTGCCTTTTTTTCCCACTGTAATTAGATGCTCATCGTATGCCATGTTTGGGACCCCAACTTTATTGGGATAGACTGTAGTAATTAAGTTTCTATTAGAGCCGTGATGTTTGGGATGATGGAAACAAATGACTTTCAAACTTTTGATTGATGATTATTTCAACAATTTTATTTGATCTGTAAACAATGCGAACATTAATTGGATTTGTGGCCCTAATTGAGACAGCTAAGAAATCATAAAAAATATAGGCTAATGCTAACCAATAAACTGCCTGATTACTTTCTCAATGTGCTAATTTAATGGATTATTTACCTACGAATCCTAATTCTAGAACGTCTGGTCCTTTTGCCCGCTGTCCGCTCCTTGGTGGTCAGCTGATTGTGAGAAGTCCTTCAGACAGAAGCGATATGCTAAGACTAGGTTCTGAGATGTCTCAAATCATGCCCGCCGCTCTTCTTGGCGGGCATACGTGTCTTCACTTAAGAGGAAGAGCCCTCTTGCGAAGGTGTGGAAGTGAGTCAAAAGGATTAGCGGAAAGTTCTCGTAGGACCCCCGCCCCCTCCTCCTGTTCTTCAGGAGAACGGGACTGTAACCTCGTAGGCGGAGTGTTTCGCCACCGTTTTCTCCACATTCTCTAGGCGGGCTGCTGCTCCGCCAACATTCAATGCACGTCGTGATGTCACTGAGGGCCACCGACTGGACTTTACCTCCAGAGGCGGAGAACCCTTCAACGACAGATTTACGTTTAGTGAGTAGCGTTCTGATGTCGCTTACTTAATGGAGGACACCGCTCCTGGTCCGGATGATGTCCTGTATCTATGCTTAGACACATAGGTGAGCGCACCGTTTTCTTGGTCTTGTTTTCGACCGAGACCACACCTGAGAGGGTCATATTCGCAGCCTTAGGGTCTCTTGTACCCGCACCATGGACATTCTTCATTCCATGACGTTCAGCTCTAATAGCGTTAATAGGTCTACTGCCTTACTTTTCTACAGATCTTTTGTTCGATTGAAACTTGACTACTGATGTAAGTTTTGCGCTTCCACAGCCGAGCGTTGGACCTCCGCAACCGAGGCATTGGAATCTCCGCAGTCCCTGGTTCGTAGTACTTTGACGCCACAGTTGCCGCGAGCTAGGCTGATGTCGAGATTATCTGCCTTCTTCATAAACATACATAGATGAATTGCTGGGAATGAACACGACGATGAGGGCGACAAAGAGTCCACGATTACTAGGCGACCATACGAGCGTTTATCTCTTCATCACATTGATTACATGGCAGGAAACAGGTCGCAAAGAAGATGAGAGACAACCGAGGGGAAATTAAAGTTGCGTTCCATCGCTCCGCGACTATTCCCTTGAACCTACCCCCGATGCCACGACGGCTTCACGTCGCTTTCTGTCGTCTACGAATTGGGCACGTTCGCGTTTGCATCGCTATTTGATGCAGCGTTGACCAGCACCTTGCTGCGACGTCTCCTTTACCCCCCAGACTGTTCGGCACATTCTTGTTGAGTGTCCCAGTCTGGGTGATCTTCGCTCACGTTACCTGTTCCGGTACCGGGACGAACGGGGTCAGTACCACTTGTCCCTTTTATTTGGGACGGGTTCTTGCACAGAGATTTGCGGACTATCTGACTGCTTGGAGGAAGCCAGCCCTCCTACATAGGGTAGCCCCTGCAGGAGGGTACCCTATGCACCTGGTGCACTTGGGATCTGGAACCCGAGTTGAAATTAGGGAGGCTCCGTCACTGAATTGTCTTAAACTCTATGATGGGGCCTGGGAAAGTTCTTGGTGCGCCTTTCCCTTACCCGAACTCAGAACTACTTTACATTATTATAATTATTTAATATGATTTTTAGTATTTATGATAGGTATTATAATTATTTATTATGATTAGTATGAATTATTATTAGTATAATTTATTGATATAATTATTATTTAATATTATAAGTATTACTTATTATTATCATTACGGCTCTCTCTCCCGCAGGGAAGTGTCTTCAGTGTCGCACTCTTCGCCCCGAGCTTCAAATGTATCACCTCGGTGCTACTAGAAGAGGTTCGCACTACGCTCTGCGTGGACGACCTTTCATTCTCTTTTGTTGCGGCCCAGATGCCAACTCTGGATCGTTGACTCCAACAGGCATTCGCCTGGAAGTGGTTGATTAGCACATTTTCCTTGGTCATAATTTTGACCGAAGCCTCACTTTGGAGACTTATATTCGCAGCCCTAGGGTCTATTGTACCCACGCCATAGACATTCTTCCTTTTGTGACGTTCACATCCTTGGGTGCTGATAAGGCTACTACTGCCTTTCTTTTCTATCGATCCTTTGTCCGTTTGATGCTCGACTACGGATGCGAGCTTTATGCATCCGCAGCTGATAGTGTATTTTATAAGCTAGACTCGATCCACCACGCCGGTCTCCGCCTGGTGACCGGTGCCTTTCGCCCCGGGAATGAGCGCCCCGCTAAAGATACCAAAGAGTCCGCGAAGACTGGACGACCAGACCAGCCTTTGGCTCTTCTTCACATCGAATAGGAATCAGGGCAGCTTGGTAATGAAGATGAGAGACTGCCGAGGGGAACTTAAAGGTCCGTGCCATTGCGCCACGCCTGTTCCCATGGACCTACTCCCCAATGCGGGACGGCTTCAGGTTGCTTTCTGTCGTCTCCGAGTTGAGACGCACCATTTGATGCAGCCCTCGCCTTCGCCTTTTTGTGATGACTGCGTTGTCCTCCATATTGTGTGGCACATTCTTGTTGAATTTCCCAGTGTGGGTCTCGCACGTTACCTCTCCCCGTATTTGGACCAGCGGGGTCGCTACCGGCTGGTCCCTTTTACTCGGGACGGGTTCGTGTACACAGACTTGTGGACTATCTTATTTTTTTGGAGGAGACTGGCCTCCTAGTTTATTTGTCTCTGTTGCAGGTCGCATGTTCCTGCGACAGGAAGAGGCGGGCCTTCCTCTAACGCCGGAGCATGCTTCCTCCTCCTTCTTTTTCGCTTTGGTTTTTTTCTTGTTCCTTTGCCTTTTGTTTTTGTATCTGAAACTTCTTTTTTGCATGTTTAATCTAGCTTATTATTAGGCTGTAGTGTGATTGCGGCGACTTTTTCCCAGGTAGCAGTCGACAAATGGACTCCTTAAAAAATCTTCCCCCGACGCCGGAGCATACTCCCCTTTTCTTCTTTCCTTTGTTCTGTTTACTTCTGTCTGCGTATTTTGTTTGTTTTTCTCTGTTTGGTTTAGTTTTAGGGAATTTTAAATGTCTTGTACTAGACTGAAATTTTAATTGCGGAGACTTATGCCACAGGTAGTTGTTGCCAGATGGGCGCTGAAAAAAAAGACCTACGAATCCTGCAATTATTATAGTTTGTCCAATACCAGCCAGGGTCGGCATAGGGCATTCATTCATTCCTACCATTCGAACATATGCGCAAGTCTGACCGCAATTATTTCAATCCGACGAATATAAGTTCCTTTCTCCCTCCGCTCTCGTAGTCGTGTGCGCAGCCTCTTTGATCCTGCTTTCTCTCCATTTGCCCCGAGAATGTGGAATGCTCTGCCTGCTCCTCCCCGCCCTCGGTGCCCTTAATACCCACCTCTCCTATCTTGCTTTCTTTACCTTAATTGATAGAAGGGTTAAGCATGGGCGACATTAATGCAGCTGACATCTGGCGGATTGTGGGTCCTCTCAGCACAAAACCCCCGCAGTTGGCCAACCCGGCACTAATGCCTGCTCAGGGATCTGCCCTTGTTGGTTTAATATTTTAAAAACCTTACCCGTGTGTGGACCAGACGAAAGACCGCTACTAAAACAGTTTGAAAAATGTCAATTTTGGACCAAGAGTTGGGCAGGTTCTGTAGAGTTGCGTGTATCCATGCGGCGAGCACCCCAAGTAGTACGAGTGTCTTCTTTATACTATTCAGACTATGTACCGCGACGCATTTTCACTCTGTTCATCTTCACGTACCTCAAACTTTTTGACAGAGCTGCCCTCGTTACTTAACTAAATAATGATGTGTCCCTCCCAAGTATAGATAAAGGCTGCCACAAGAAATGTAGCGTGTATGTTTATGTATACAAATACACATGGTACCAAGCTTTATATTTGTATGTGTGTATCTATACACAGGCAACCGCGCACGATCCCACAGGCACACACACATAAGCACGCATTCCAGCACTCTTACTGTGCAGTAATGATGCTTAAATTGAACATCTTTTTAAAAAGTGGGATACGCTTGAGGAAGCGCCCCAATTGATCCGCCGCTTTGTGCACAAACCACTTGTCGAATTTCCTCCCGCACTCGCAAGAGGCTTGTAATGGGATGACGCCATGCACACGCCAATCTTATCGAGTCATAACAAGTTCACTCATCACAAAGTATTTACTCAGAGTTTTTACAGGAATTTGTCTACTAATAACAAATTATACTAATTAAACCGTCATTATTCTCATTTTATGATATTTGTACTCTTTGAAAAATGCGAAGACTATTTAGGTTTGTGTGCGTGATATGTATATATTCATGCACGTCCTTCGCAGCACTTTTTCACAAGGAATGAGACCAAACATGTTCTCTGGGCCTACCTACATGTAGTTTGTACGTTGCCACAGCATTTTATCCGACCATCTGGCCTTGAATTCTCTCCCAATTTGGCCATCACCAATTTAGGTTTTGGAAGTGAAAAACAACGCATACAGTGAGTGGTTCAAGATGTTTGTGTCAGATTTAAATTAAAACTTTCTCGGTGTTAAAAGTCGCAATAAATGTTTTCTCTTTCTTTGATAAACAAGACATGGTAACTTTTCCTAGCGATTTCCACTCATTGGCAATATGTTTTCTTGGTAGATCTGTCGTTAGTTGATTTCCAGGTCAAATAATAATAAAAAAAACTACTCTGTTTAGGAAGATTGGGTTGAGACCATTTATAGATTTATTACTTGGGGTAAATGTAAAATTAGGTTTGGTGTTTATGATTTGACACCTGAATAATAAGTGATTTGAACGTGTTTGAGGTCACTAATTGAGACACATAAAAGTAAAAAATATATATAAAAACTAGAAAAGAAGGCCCATTTTGACCACCCTTAACGGCTCGAGACACACAAGTTGTGTTTACCGTTACATACTCGTACATAACCTCCCTCCTTGTTCTACATTTTGTAAATGCTACTAAAAACTAATTAGCTTTATAGGAAATGTCCAACATAGTGAAGTTTAGAATTATCGAGATTTGTTTGTCATTATCATAGGGTAACTAAACTAAATCTTTAAGAAAAAAAAAATATATATATATATATATATACATATATATATATATATATATATATATATATATATATATATATATATATATATATATATATATATATATATATATATATATATATATATATAATATAAATATAAAGGAAAGAAAGAACAAATACAAGTCCTGCAGGTGGTAACAACCACCACAGGGCTTTCTCCATATTTATTTTCTGTTTTTCAAAACCATTTTGAAGACAAAGAAATGTGCAGAAACCTTGCATTGCAGACTATATAACAATATAGTACAAGAGAAAGAGAAATTGGACGCGAATGAGCAATGAGACAAGAAACAGGAGTTTTTTTAAAGGTAAGAGAAAGGGACATTGGAAGAACACTAGGATCAAAGAGAGCAAAGGGCGGGACAATGAAGGCAATCCTTACTTAGAAGACAGAAATAACTTCAAAGGAAAAAAACTTTGAAATTCCTGGCTGGAACTGATTGCCGGTCAGATGCTCTACCGTTAAGCTACCAGCCTTTAAAAAACTCATGTTCCCTGTCTCATTGTTCATTCGCGTCAAATTTCTCTTTATATATATATATATATATATATATATATATATATATATATATATATATATATATATATATATATATATATATATATATATATATATATATGATTCACGCGGACAAAGAGGCTTAAGGGGGTATCTCACGGATCTTCAACCGGCATCTTTCGGTAAACTTCTGGAGCGATAACGAAACGAGACGCGTCAAACTGGATCCCAGAACCCAAATCAGCGAGAGGGTGCTAAGCCTTTACCCGCCGCGCCTTGAATCGGAGTGGGACCCACTAACGACGGCCAACAAAATCGCTTCCGGCAAAGTCGTATATATTTCCCAGCGCGGAAACGAGTAAATTAGTATTCAACCAGGAGGCTGGCACTGTTTCCAAGCAGTAATCAAGAGGATTCATTGGAACCAACCAAAGGACACAGCGGGCCACTTCACAAGCGACTCTCTGGTACCCTACGGACTCGCATGCATGAAACCATTTGTTCAGAACTACGGCAGTCAAGGACGTAAGGACTTTTTCTGGAATAACGCGCTTCGCTTCGTGCCCTGCAAGGGTGCTCCTTCGAACAACCACTCGGGGCCCTCTCCCCCTCTTGGAAAATCGTAAGCCTATTACATTTTTCTCTATCACCGTCGAAGAGGCGTGAATGAAGCTTTCCGACTACGAAGCTTCACCTCATCATTTCCTCCCGTTTTCTTTCGGGTAAATATTGTGCTACTCATAGCTCTTGCCGAAGCATTTTATTGTAAATTAATCTCGTTTGCTGAACGATTAGTTTTCCCATAGTGTATAAATTATTGTTAAATTCTGCTATTTGTTTGTATATTAGTAAAGATTATTTTTGTTTCTCTTGTTTAAATCCAAGAACCACATAAAAAGCCAATGATCTATTTTCTAAGTCGGCCAATGGTAGAAAACGCACTCGAATATCCCCCTTACTTAAAAGGGCCTCCCCCGTGTCTAGGGAAGGCAAGCGAAGGTCAGTGAAGCCTATCTTACCTACGATATATATATATATATATATATATATATATATATATATATATATATATATATATATATATATATATATATATATATATGGGAATTTAGTTTACGCGGAGAAAAGGTTATTTACATGTATAATAAATACAAAGATGGCTTCGAAATTCCTCTGGTAATATTCATGGCTGGGTTTGTTTGTTTTTTTCAACAATTGAGAGAAGGGCGAACTTGTATAAATTACCAGACACACTCACTCGGCGAAGAAAGAATGAGATGGAGGCTAACAGAAATGAAGGAAAAGTGTGGTTAAATTTAAAAAAAAGTGATGCAATAATATACCAAACTTAAATAATGTGGTCTTGAGTTCCTATTATAAACTCAGAAACAAGTTTCAGACAGACAAGCAAGCATTCGAAAGTACCTACATGTACACCTTAAGATAAAGCCTATGGCAAGCTTTCATCGCCGCAATGTGACTTCTCTTGGGGCATAAGTCGCTGTACTCACCACTAAGGTCATCCGAGTCATTACCGACCCCATTAATTGCATCTACAAAATTGTGTCCAAACCACTGCTCAAAAAGTCATCACCATCATGGTTTGTCAAAAACTTAAATCATGCAGCTACAATACACAATATCAATAATATAATATATACGATTTATACAAAAACTTTTTTTTTTCTTTTTTCTTTTTTTAAGAGTTCATCTGGCGACTGCCTACATGGGCATTAGTCGCCGTATTAAAACTGGACTAGTTCTAGGCTACTTTAAAATAAAATTAAAGAAAAAAAAACAACACCCCAAAAAGGGGGAAAGGAAGCAAGCTGGTGCGTCGGGGAGAGGTCCCCCCGGCGCAGGAGCGTGCAACTAAAGGAAAAAAAAACAAAAACAAAAAATAAAACAAATGCAATACAAAAACGAAAAAGAATCCCCCCCCCCCTCCTTTGCCCTCCAAAACCTGCCTCCACAAGAATGCGTTCAGAACATCACCTACAAAACATTATCAATATTACAATAGTAATTTGCCCCAATACATTAAAAAATAAAACAAAACATAACCTACCCTCCCCATAAACTCATCTAACCTGTGCTTGAAAACATTTAAATTCAGACTGCTTTTTGTCTCCTGTGGTAAACCATTCCAGTAATCTACCACTCTGTTGGTGAACATTCAGCCTACACCTGTTTTTTTTTCTTCAAGTGATGGCCCTTAGTGCCTTTACTATCTTCCAATTCAAAGAACTTTCTAAAATCCAACTTATCTATACTAGAACAAATTTTAAAAAGCTCTATCATATCTTCCCTCACTCACCTTCTTTCAAAAGAGAATCTATTTAGTGCCCTCGACCTATCTACATTTTCAAGGTGCTTCAGGGAAGGTATCATCTATGTTGCCCTCCTTTCTACTGACTCTAGGAGGTTGATATCATGTCTAAAATGTGGTGGCCTGACATAAAAGTTGTAGAGTTTAAGGATAACCTCCTTACTTTTGTAACTAAATTCCTCTTAATGAAGCGCAACACTCTATTTGCTTTATTTTAAGGGTAGGGGGTGGGCGTAATACACTGCTTAGAAAAAATCAGTAACCTACCTACTACTAATACTAATTTTTTCTCATCCTCTCCTGCATTCAGCCAATGTCGATCCATTCCATAGCTAAATTCTCTATTATTCCTTCCCATGTTAAAAACTTGACATTTTTTAAGGTTAAAAGTCATCTACCATTTTTGTGCCCAACCAAATAACTTATTTAAGTCATTCTGCACTTTAAAGTTAGTTTCAATTTCATTTACTTACTTTAGAATTTTTTTTCTCTCCGTACGAAAGCGTTTGTGGAAGTATAACAGGCCCTCCACACATCGGATTTAAGGTAGACGTGGTTTGTTATTGTAGTTTTCATTCTTTTTTTTTACTATCCCTGTTTTGTTTCTTAAACTTTGCCTCGCTCTCCTCTTTTTCTTTAGACTAAATGAAAATATATGAGTGGGTGTGATGATCCTGTGACCGTACTTAGGAGTGACAGAGGGATAAATAAATGGTATACGTTTTAATGTGTGCATGGGGTGGCTGTGTTTAGCGCCTGCTTCCCGCCGATGACCCCAACTGCACGAGATGCTACACTACATAGCTATAGCCCTCCTATCGCTATGGAAGGTGCTTATTTGGTCATAAAGAAGTAGACTAAGAGAATAATATGGTTGGCGTTGATGCGTACCGACTCCACTTGCTATGGTAGTGGTGACCATGGTTACAAAGTTTCATTTCTCTTTCAAATAATCTTTGTTCCATCATAGTTGATGTTTCTTGATCTCACTCATAACTATATTTCTTTCACTCTTCCATTTGGCTATCTTCTATGAGGCAAACCTCCCTTTACTGCCGAATGGGACCAGATTCAAGAACGTTGCGCTCCATTCTGGTTCCAAAGTATTTTCCTCGTTTGGCTTCTTCGCCTATGTGCCTTCTGCACATAGGTTCCCCTAAGATTTAAAATCTTTAAAAATATTGGCCTCATTCTTTTCACATACCCAGAACATGATCACAAGACAAGCTTTGTGAATAATTAAAAGGGATTTGTTAGGAAGATTTTAACTCTTTAATCCGTGTGCAGTTTTTAAAGAACTTATTCCTCAGTATTTACCCACTCTCATTTAGAATATCATATAGAAATCGTGTGGTGGCCTGTGTGCGTAGTTTTGTGCCTTTTTCCTAAGCCGGTTTTCAGTGTTATGCCCGCGAACCCCAAACTAATGGAGGTTAACTGCGTCACTCTGTTACACCTCCTTCCTCTCCATCTGTCATCTCTCTCTCTTTTAAAATGGGGAAGTTATGCCTCCCTGTCTGTCAGTCTCTTTTAAAAATGAAGTTAGCTCGACTTCATGCGAGCGGAGATTTATGTTGTCTGCGAGTAGGCTCGTGTAGGTGTTTAGAAGCGACGGTGCGTTCTCTGCTGCGGACTGTGCACAAGAGGCTTCTCACCCGACCAAACATGGATCGCGGGCACCTGTTTGATTGGCTGTCGGACTGCGCAGAACTTGTCGTTCGGTCGAATTTTAGGCACTATCCCTTTCTCTTCCTTAATAGTTATTTATTGGTGTGTAAAATTTATGTATGCGTCTCTATTTTATTTGTACTCTGCATGTTTTTTTTATGGTTCCAGAGATTATTTCGATTTTTTAATGAAATCGGCGTTTCGGAGTATTCTAAAATCAAAGGGCCAGTGGGTGTCCGTGAGCATCGTTCTGTTTGTAGGACTGAGTTGGATGCAGGAAACTGGCATTTAAATTTTTGGCTTTAAAACAGAAAGCGACGAAAATAAATCGGATTCAACCCGATTTGATATTCACTTAAAAACAAAGAGGGGACCTCATTATAAAAACCTTTGAAGAGAGGTTCCTAAAGAAGGAAAACTATAATATGTAGGGTCCATTGATTAGCTAATTTCAAACACTAGGGAGCAAGGTGCGCTCACTACTTCAGATCTTCCTCCGTTCTGCAAACGAAAATAGGTTCACTTGAGAAGAGATGCAAGGAGTGGGTTCCGACCTTAATTCCTGAAAGGTAACCTGCCTTCTTAGGGAAGCGGAGGTAGTAGGTTGAGAATGGCATCTTTGCCGGTCATCAACACCCACAACTAGTCTGCGTTTTTGCCGTCCCTTCTAAAAATATTCACTTTCCATAGCAAGTAAAACCTTAGCCAAGATGCTTCCCGTAATTTTTGCTTTACCAAGATAACTCCGATCAGTTAGGAACAAACCTTAATTAAACAATGTAACGCTGCAATGACACCGGTCTGACGTAATAGTAGAGCCTCCTCTTTTGTTAAACGTTATCCATTTTGCTTTATTGAGTCCTATTCTCGCATATCCTGGAGGAGCTGCTCGCCCTCTCGGCTTGAGTGCAAATTAGGGAAGCCCAATCAGCGGATTGTATTGAACTTTCTGACGGAGCCTGGGGAAGTTGTTGGTGCGTTTCTTCCTCGCTCCCTCTCGATGCCACTTTTTTTCTACAACTATCACCTCAACCCTTTATCTACCCTCAAAAGGTCGATGGTGTATCTCGGGATGAATCCCCCTGCTACAACTATCACCTCAACCTTTTATCTACTCTCAAAAAGGTAGATGGTGTATCTCGGGACAAAACCCCCTGCTACAACTATCTCCTCAACCCTTTATCTACCCTCAAAAGGTCGATGGTGTATCTCGGGACGAAACCCCCTGCTACAACTATCACCTCAACCCTTTATCTACCCTCAAAAGGTCGATGGTGTATCTCGGGACGAAACTCCCTGCTACAACTATCACCTCAACCCTTTATCTACCCTCAAAAGGTCGATGGTGTATCTCGGGACGAAATCCTCTGCTACAACTATCACTTCAACCCTTTATCTACCCTCAAAAAGGTCGAAGGTGTATCTCGGGACGAAACCCCCTGTTACAACTATCACCTCAACCTTTTATCTACTCTCAAAAAGGTCGATGGTGTATCTCGGGACGAAACCCTGCTACAACTATCACCTCAACCTTTTATCTACTCTCAAAAAGGTAGATGGTGTATCTCGGGACGAAACCCCCTGCTACAACTATCTCCTCAACCCTTTATCTACCCTCAAAAGGTCGATGGTGTATCTCGGGACGAAACCCCCTGCTACAACTATCACCTCAACCCTTTATCTACCCTCAAAAGGTCGATGGTGTATCTCGGGGCGAAACTCCCTGCTACAACTATCACCTCAACCCTTTATCTACCATCAAAAAGGTCGATGGTGTATCTCGGGACGAAACCCTGCTACAACTATCACCTAAACCTTTTATCTACTCTCAAAAAGGTAGATGGTGTATCTCGGGATGAAACCCCCTGCTACAACTATCACCTCAACCCTTTATCTACCCTCAAAAGGTCGATGGTGTATCTCGGGACGAAACCCCCTGCTACAACTATCACCTCAACCCTTTATCTACCCTCAAAAGGTCGATGGTGTATCTCGGGACGAAACCCCCTGCTACAACTATCACCTCAACCCTCTATCTACCCTCAAAAGGTCGATGGTGTATCTCGGGACGAAACCCCCTGCTACAACTATCACCTCAACCCTTTATCTACCCTCAAAAAGGTCGATGATGTATCTCGGGACGAAATCCCCTGCTACAACTATCACCTCAACCTTTTATCTACCCTCAAAAAGGTCGATGGTGTATCTCAGGACGAAATCCTCTGCTACAACTAAAGCTGCAGGAGAAACAAGATCTCCTGTTCCTAATGCGCCCCAGGAAGATACCCTCCTTTGTACCTTGAGGAATAGCGCGTCCGCCCGGCCACAATGCCCGCAACGATATACGTAACACAGATGGAACGTCTTCTTTGGGTTCAGATGTAGGGAAAGCTAATGCGTGATCCCGGTTTTTTAATGCGCCCTGTTCACCCATTCATTATACTGTCCGTCCTGAAATACCCCCTTGGCTCCTTTTTCAATGGATGTTTGTCGTGGTGTTCTTGGGCTCTCTGAGGCCTGTCAACAAGCTGGACCCGCCCCTCCTACCAGCGGCATCAGCCGGGACACGTGGACTCGCCCGATCCCTCCTTGGGGTTAAAGTAAGGCCGCCGCGGCAGGGGCAGTCCCCTCAATTCTCCCACTTAATCTTGGTAGGGGGTCTTCCCTCTCACCACCCACAATAGAAAAACGAGTTTCTCGTTTATCCCTTTTAGAGCCGCCCTCGGGGAGCTCCATTCATTTAAGGAGGTCCAATCCCCACTGTTCTGTCTCAGGAGCCCCTCAAAGATTCTCCTAGCGAGGAGGTTGTTTCTACCTCTCAAATAACTACGAGTTCGGTGTTTCCCCATTACCCCCTTGTGAAGAGTTGCCTTCGAGTAACTTTGTTCTAGTGGCGGGCCCCCCTTTGCTTTCAAAGGGGCCCTTCAAGAACACAACAAAACAGAGTATGCGATGCCTCTGTTTCATCCCCTCCCGTCTGGGTCAGGTGAGCCATATACTTGTATACTTCCTTAGAGGGGTAAGAGGCATCACCCCCAGCCTGGACCTTGCTAAGACACCTCATAGACCCGATGATCATGACATTGATGGGAGCTCGCATGCCAGCCCCCCCCCCTTTTCATATTGAAGGTGGGCATGACGACCCCGAGTTCTGTGATGGGCCTTCGGCCCTATGAGTCCCCGCTTCAGATAGTATGGTCTTCCTCAGTGTAAACTTTGGCCCGGTGCCAGAAACTGAACCTGAGTCCGCCCTTGTGAAAGGTCCTCCTAAGACGGCAAGGGCCTCGATGACTCAGAAGGAGAAGAGGGACCACATCTTGCACCATTGCCAGCCAAATCTTTCTCCCTTTTGGAGAAGGGTCTAGCTGAAGCTGGTCCGTCCAGCCTTGGGACTCCTTCCGTGGATGGTGAGAAGCTGGCCCACTCCTCGCCCTACTCTCCTAAAAAGAAAAGAAAAGGTAAGATGAAGAAGGCAAAGAGGATTAAGGATTCATTTCCTCCGCTGGGGCTCTGAGGACGGACGTGTATGCTTCCATTTTGGCAAGCGACCAGGGACCGCCCGGACTCTTAGAAAGGGATCTGCTTCCTAGCTTCGTGTCATCAGCTAAAACATACAGATGAGGGTAGCGATGGTGTCACCTATTGGCAAAACCCTCCTAAAAATAAAAGAAATAGAAAAAAAGACTAAAAAGACGCCCTCGTGCGGGGAGATCCTGACAAAGACTAAAGTTGCAAGTATAGGGAGTGTAGCCTCGATTACGCCGGGCCTCCATCATTTAAAGAATACCATGAACTTTGTGAAAGGAGTTGTTATATGTGAGGTAACTCGTGGACAAATCCTTGAAAGATAACACTGAATAGCTGGCCGACCAGGGAGCGGTCAAGGTCGAAGTGTGATGAGGAAATAGGAGAGGGCTTGATATCCACCCCAACGCTCTTCGTCAAGTTTGAACGTGACAGGCCAGGTTCCTTGAGTCGTGGTGTGACGGTTGGTATCGCTAACGTGTGAAGGCATTCGTGCCACTGACACGAAGGTGCAACTTCTGCCACCGCCTCGGCCATAGAAATCGCTCATATAGACGTGGAAAGGCGGATTTACCAGAGTTCCTGTGTGACTTGCTCCACGATAGTACACGATACGTCAATTGCGCAGAGTCGCACCCTGCTTCCTCGAAGCAATGCGACGCATATTGTATGGAGGAGATCCTGGCAGTTCGTACTGCTGACACTCTTTTCGTTAGGCTAAGGATTTTGCTCCTGTCGCGACTTGGGACCTCCTATGCTTCAAAACTTAAGCAGACGCCGTCTGATCCTGGCCCATCCAGGCCTACGAGCACAGTCACTTCCGCGGCTTAAAGGTGTTAGCACTTCCCCTCCCTCCCCCACGTGAACCCTCTTGTAGGGGGCTGGTAGCGAATCAAAAGGATTAGGGGGCAAGTTTTGGCAGGAGTACGGCGAGCGTACTCCTTACGCGTCCTTCGCGTAATCTTTCGCGACCACCTTCTCTAGCATGATGCTGCTCCGCCAACATTCAATGCAAGACGTGATTTCGCTAAAGTACGCCGACTGGATTTTAAATCCAGAGGCTGAGGACTCTTCTAGGATAGGTTTAGGCTTAGTGAGTTGCCTTCCGCTCTCGCTTTGTCCGCGCGGACACCGCCCCAGGTCCAAACGATGGCACGTATGCTCTGATTCGACAACTAGGCCAGCTAGATATGCCCATTTCTGCTAGATTTGTTCAACAGGATCTTGACATAGAGTATCCAGAAGATACTCTAATCCGCTTTTCTAAAACCTGGGCGAGATCACTCAACCCCTCCCTGTTTCCAACTAATTTCTCTAACTTCTTGAGTGTGCAAGTAGATGGAGAATTGATAAATGTGAGATTAAATTTTTTTATGGACAATGGAGGCCACCTGTATTCTGCACTATGCGGCTTCAACAAATTCCACTCTACGTCGGATCACTGCTCCGACTTGAAAATACTAAGTGTGGCCTCCCTTTGTAGACATTATTACGCTAATGTGTTTTTAGAACTAACGGCTAATGAAATCGCATGACGATCCGGTATCATGAATACTCCACACGATAGAGGGAAGGGGACGGCTCCAAATTTTCCACTTCTGAATTTCTACGAGTTAGTTAATTCCGCGTACGGGTAGGCGGAACTTTCCCCTGCCCAAAAGTGCAAGATAGGGTTTCAACGCTTTAACCTAGGATGTCTTTTCGGTGCGGTCCAGATGCCGTGCCTGATCGGACTACTCCAACAGGCATTGAACCGCAGAGATTTCGGTTTTTCCTGGTCATGACTAAGATGAGCAGTTCCATCACTATTAAAGGCTTCACCTCAACCCAGACTTGTTCCTAAACGTGGCTCGCCTAGAAATGGTGGACTCGCATCGTTTCCTTTTGTTTGTTTTGGACCGATACATCACCTGGAAAGTCCACATTCGCAGCCTTAGGTTCTCTTGTCGTGGACTTTCAGCACTCGCGTGGGGTGTGAGAGGGCAACCACTTTCCTACTTTATCGTTCTTTTGTTTGCTCAAAACTTGAATATGGATGCGAGTTTTACGCATCCGGAGCCAAACGTGGATTGCGAAAGGTGGACGGGATCCACAACACTCGACTCCATCTGCCTTCCGCACATCCAAAGAGCCTGCTTGCGGTTGCTGAATGTTGCCACTTAACCTGCATTGTAAGTTTGTATGCCTCAGCCTGGGGTCTCCTTTACTCGCCAACGACTTTCATTTGATTTGTGGTCAATCTCGATGGTGCCTATTCCGTCGAGAGACACGAGTCATAACCGAAGCCCTTTGGGTTTATGGGGACAAAACTCTTTCGAGTTCGCTGTGGCTCTAAGGCCGGTGGTACCTTTGGTTCTACTTAAGAGGGCAGAACCTTAGAATATTTGTCGACACGTTTCCACAGGGCCGGGAAAATTTCGTTTGAGCTTTATGGAGCACACTTATTGTCACGCTGGATCGATGCAAGTGCACGCGGATGGCTCCAAGTTCGAAGAGAATCGGCTTCCACACAGTTTCCTCTTTTTTTAAAAATTCAGCAGGGATCTACCAGGCGCTGCGTCTAACTACACGGCCGAGCTGGTTGCAATACACCGCTTGGTACGATTTATAACGCGCTATGTCTAGTTCATAATTTAGAGCACTTAGGATGCTTTATGAGTCGCTACAGAGGTTATGGAATCTCCGCATCCCAGAAACAGTGGTTGGGGCGTAGTCAAAGAAATGGCATCTTAATTTAATCATTCATATTGTAGTTAAATGGACACTGTCTCAGAACATGCTGTAGAGTTTAAGTGGACCAGTCTGCTTCTACTCTAATGACCATCTTAACCTGAGAATGCTATAGAGGTGTATTGACATATGATAATGCGATTACATGGTTAAAAAACGTATCATTACCTTCCATATATTTATCCATTTAGCTACTCAAAAGCTCCACTGTTTCATGACAACCAGAGCCGAGGCGGAGTCATTATTGGATTGCCTTAAGACACCCCCTCCTCCGTCCAAAAAGAACTCATTGATTTCATTGATACAACTCACCCCAAACAGAAAAAAAACTACAACACTGCTAACAACAAAAACCTAAGACGCAACATCCATGCAGAGATCCAGAAACAAGAGTAAACATCATTGGCAAGTAGTGTAAAAATCACAGGTTTAGGAGTCGTCAAATATAACGACGGAAAACAACGTACACTAAACCATCTGCTAGAACATGAACTAGCCCAAATTCAACATACAAACACTGCAAAAAAAGTAAGAGAAACCTTTAACTCACGAACAGAAACAAATAGTATCACTCTCAACGGACGAAACCAAACCCAAATTCACTACAGAAATGCTATCCAAGAATATTATACGACAATCGAAATCTTCCGGCATCTGAGAACATCAAATATACACCTACAACACCTTCACAAACTACATACCAGTACAGCCAAGCACTCACAGAAACCACATTTGGACAATCCAATCCATCACCCACGCATTATATCCGTCCCTAACTTGCACATGCCCCCACAGCCTTGGACACCAAACTTCGCACCCACTCACCTGGGCAAAGCAGAAGACAACAAATCACTCCGCCTAGCAACAAACGACACCCGTAGCACTCCCTCTAATCACCTACACCAATGATTGTCATTCTGATCTTTGTTTACATTTCATCCTCCGGTCGTAGGATATTGTCCACGATGCGAATGACGCAATTTACAGCTACATTAAACATCTTGGCCCAAGAGGCCTTCACAAACCACCTAGCTTTTCTCTCCGAACGGCTGGAAATCTGCAAACATTAAAACCATCCTAATCAAGCCCACACGTCCTACCAGAAGTTTCCCATCGCGAATTTCTTCCACTCCATCCAGCACTACCACCTATCTCAATACGATTAAATCAATCTTTACCACCACATAAGAACGTTATGAGACTCCTACCCAACTAAATAAGCTCGGCACCCGCCTCCACCCTGCTGGAACGTCGACTCCAAAAGGCACTGAACTGCATCTCTGGCTATGCCTCATGGAAGTGTTATACACGATTTGCCAACATTGCTACAGTGGTTGTAGGCTTCTTCCCCCCATTACAAGAGACTAAATTAAAAAAAATAATTAAGAAAATTTTATAAATTTCGTTGTCTTCCGATTACAGCCGTGTTAAGCCACGTCGGATATGGGGTACCGATTTGGGTGGATTTGACAGGGGCAGGTATACGCTGTAGATACCCGCGTTCGGACCTCACGTTAAACTGTAGATCCTCTCTGAGAAATAAAAGGCCCCCAAACGAGTGTAGATCGGTTATAAAACTTTACACCATTTTTTTTTAGCCTTCAGGTCTGGATCGAAACATAGTAGGAGCTGGACACTAAACCTCTCAGATACGCACTACAATACGCTGCAAATACAAAACAATGCACTGAGAACCACCACAGGTTGTACCAAAACAACTCCCATCGACCACCTACATCGAGAAACTAAAACATTAGAGGTTAGAGATCACATGGATCTAAAAGGTGCACAATTCTATGATAGGGTCACAAGAGACACCTCACATCCACTACATCACACACAGCACCAACCCACCGAAACATCAGAAATACCCCATCCACATACTACACGAGCATTCTGGACACCATACCAACAGCCCTAAGCGGCACAAGCAACTCAACACACATACATAACAACACCCTAGCAACACGCTCTATCAACAGACTCGGTTCAGCGTTCTGGGGAGAATCCCACCCAAAGTGGATGATTCAGAAGCCGAGCTAAGTAAAGAGGACAGAGTTCACCTATCCAGGCTCAGATGCGGACGCCACAATGCCCTTCTGTATTACAGAAAGAGGATACACCCTGAAGTATCAGACACCTGCCCACTCTGTCATATAGGAGCACACACAATTCACCACATAATGGAAGAGTGCTCGTCACTCAATACATTGAGACACACACCGCCTCTCCGTACGAGTGATCTCTGGGATCGCCCGGGTCCCTTTGTTGCCTTCCTCAGGAATGCTGGTTTGTTCGTTCAGAACTGACTGGAGAGCAACCCAACAACAGCAACTCGCTGGGACGGAGTCGATTTGGGTGATTGTCTTCTTGTAGTACAAGAAAACGCATAGACACGGTATAAATTTATTATTGCCAATCATAACAGAAGCAGAATTATAGATTATATTGAAAATGCCCCACCCTCCTCATTTCACTGACCCCCTAGTGAAGGAACGTCCTGTTACAATTACTTTAGAAGAGGAATAACAGCACTACCCAGCCAGGACCTTCGTCTCCGGTTGTCTCGACGCAAACCACCAATCAATATAGCCATCAACCACATCCGAGATGGAAGGGTCTCGCCTGTTACTGCCCTTGATATCTGGAGGATCACGTGCCCACCCCTACACAGTCATCTATGGTTATCTTCCACTTTCTCTAGCTTCACAGATCTCCTATTACAAACAACAATCGCTCACCCCCACCCCAAGGGCTTTCTTGACCACACCCCACTGTACACTGGTAATATATTTTTCTGCTCCTTCCAATCAAAGAAAGGCCAGCCCCTGGTGCCAACCAGAGATTGTCATTCGGATCTTTGTGAATTTCATTATTTGGTCGGAGGACCACGTCCACGAGTTCAAGGGGACGCGGGGTGGCGTAACTAATTTAGCTTTAAGAATTTCGGAATATATATGGCCCTCTTACTCCAAAATATTAAAGAGATTGGTGGTGGGTTTCGTAAAACGAGTAAAGTCAAGACAAAGTTATAACCAAAATGAATGGAAGGTCTACCCCTCCCCCCCCCTGCGCGATAATGAAGGATTTGCGTTGGGGGAGAAAAAGGTACAAACTCAACCGCAATAAAGACGAGGAGCTTCTTCTTAGCAGATGAAACACGGGAACAAAGTCAAATAGCCGCCATTAACCATTTTTAGCTCTATTAGCTCCTAAGATTTTGTTGCACTTAGTCATGACTTCGATCAACATGCGTATGTTGATGGGCAGCATGGAAATATCAAACTTGCACTCAAGCACTTTCATTAAAGCTAGAGTTTTCAAAGAAGGGTCTGCAAAAGAAAACAATAAATCAATAATAAAAATAAGTCTTTTGTAATGCGCTCTTCAAGGCCTGAGGCCTTCCCAGAGTGCACGTTGTGCTGAGATGAGAATGGAAATTCAAGGGGGGGGAGAAGGCAATACTGAAAAGATGTGTTTTCAGGAGACGCTTAAATGTGGTAAGAGAGGGGGAAGACCTGATTTCAGCAGGAAGAGCATTCCACAACTTAGGGGCGCAGATTGAGAAGGAGCAGTCCCCCATTGAGCAGAGGGATGAACGAGGAATATTCAAAAGAGGTGCATGTGATGACCGAAGGGCCCGAGGGACATGGCGTGGCGAGAGGGCAGAAGAGAGGTAAGACGGGGCCTTGTTGTTTAGGGCCTTAAATGTGAAGAGAAGTATCTTGAAGTGAGTACGGGATCTGACAGGGAGCCAATGCAGTTCATGCAACAAGGGTTTCGAGGGAGAGAAGCGAGGGCGACGGAGGAGAAGCCGGGCGGCATAGTTCTGTACAAGTTGAAGGGGGCGGAGAGAGGAGGATGGCAGATTCACAAGCAGAGAGTTACAGTAGTCAAGGCGTGAGGTGATGAAGGCATAAACAGCAGTCTCAAGACTTTGGCGATCAAAGCGAGAGCGAATACGAGAGAAGTTACGAAGGAAACATAGAGAGGATTTGCTGACATTGCGGATATGAGGCTTAAAGGAGAGATGCTCATCAAAAACAACACCCAGATTCCTAACGCAGTCAGAGAAAATGATAGTATTACCGCCCAGAGTAAGCGAGGGAAAGAGAGATTTAGATTTTTTGACAAGAGCAGGGATGCCGACGAGGAGGACCTCAGTTTTGGAGTGATTAAGCCTGAGGAAGTTGGTAGAGAGCCAGTCAGAAATGGAGGAGTAGGCAAGAGACGTGGGGGATGAGGAAACGAAAATTTGAGTGTCATCAGAATATAGGTGGAAGGATAGACCAAGATTACGGAGAAGAGAACCAAGGACAGAGCCTTGTGGCACTCCAAAGCGAATGGGGGTAGAGTCGGATGAAACGTCGTCAATCACAACGGATTGGGTACGAGACGATAGGTAAGAGCGGAATCAGTCAAGCACGGTGCCTGATATGCCGAGGAAAGAGTGGAGACGATCAAGTAGGACGGTATGGTCAATAGTATCGAAGGTAGAGGAGAGGTCGAGTAGAACGAGGATGGAGGCACAACCCCTGTCCGCGGCTCTTCGTAAGCAATCGGACACATTGAGGAGGGCGGTTTCTGTGGAGTGACCTGACTTGAAACCAGATTGATAGGTTTCATCAATGTTAACGGCCACCATGTGACTGTTGATGCGTGAAGCAACCACTCTCTCCAGAACCTTAGAGAGGAAAGAAAGTTGCGAAATCGGGCGATAATTGGAAGGGTCAGTGTGGTTCAGTTGAGGCTTTTTAAGAATCAGACGGATGTGGGCACGTTTGAAGGAAGAGGGAACAAGACCAGTTGCAAGTGAAGTGTTGAACAGGTGAAGAAGCGTTGGGAGGATAGCAGGCAGAATTTTACATAGCAGTTTAGGCGGAAAAATGTCCTTTGGGGAGCCTGATTTCTTAGAACGCGAGAGCAGGGCTGTAAGCTCCAACGCGGTCACAGCGGGGAAAACGATAAGCGGCTGAGGCACAAATAAGCCTTCAGGGAAAACGCCTCATGCGGGCTTGGAAAAACAAAAAATGCGATTGAAGATACAAACTGTCGCTATCCCTATGTGGTTTTAGTTCGTACTTTTGAATTCATTCGCCCTCGTATGTACTTGTTTGTGAGCCGATTTCAGACCCAGAGCAAATATATTTCATCGCACCCTTTTACCCCGGCGCGATGCGCTGGGGAAGGAAAGGCTGTTTTTAAAATCCTAGCCATATTGTGGGGTAAGAAAAATAGTGACCAGTCATTTCTAAGTGGCTATGACACGACCACCCCTCCCTCCACTCTAGCCCAGGTCCCTCAGGAGTCTCACAGAAGGTGCGGCCCCACTAAATTGTGGCAATGTTGGCGGGTCTTAAAGCACAGCCTGTAGGATCAACGCTTTCACCCTTATACCCCAAACGGTCGGAGTCACCCGCTCCTGGGGCTTTAAGTTCGGACTCGCAATATATTCCTAGAAGTTTAGGTTAATCGGGTTTCCGTGGTACCATTACTACTAAAACTTGTTTTTCCTCTCTTCACCTTTTTCCAGATTTGCGGGCAAAAGGTCGTGAATGAAAAAGTGAATGCGTACTCACCTAAATCCAGAACATACAAATCGCTGTGTTCCACCAATTTCTCCCCTTCATCCTCTGACACAAAATCTCCCCCTTCGGGCTCATAATCTGCGTTGTACTCGTTTACACCATGCATAAAATCGGGGTTTGGATGAGGACTGGAGCAGAACGAGAAAAAAACAAAAACAACCCTTTTTCGATAAGATTTTAACTTGTAAAAAATTGAAATAAATTGTCATTTTGGGTGACCCCACGACGGGCCTAAATCCTTTGTAAGTAACCCCTCAAGAGTCGAATCTTTTATCTTCCCAAAACGTACCTCGTTCCGCCAAAGAGGAAAACCTTCGACCCGACCAAACAAAAAGCTTGTCTTCGGCGAGGGTGCGGGGTACAACCGGGCGGATTCAATTTTGTCCATCTGCAAGTATCTAAAAGGAAAAAACTATGGTTTTACCAGTGTTCTTTTTTTATTTGTGTGTGTGTGAGAGAGGGAATTACGTTATGTACGAGATACTACAGCATACTGCAGAAATTTGACAGGCCAAAAAAGGGGGGTTTGTGTGCTTGACAAAGCGTTAAAGGCGGGAAGGTCTGGTAGTGTTGATGCCACCCAACCCCTATCACAATGGAGGAAAGCAGTTACATGTGAACTATTTTTATCTTTACTTGAAGCGCCAATAGAAACGAGGCCGTATCAGGCAAAAGTTTGTAAGATGAGATTTGTAAAGTATCGGGGCCGGGAGAGCAGATAGTTGAAGAATAGCTTGAGGATTATTGAGAGCATGACGAAACAAAAGATTTGGGGCAAGATGGTAGTTGCCTATGAAGACCACACTAACCTAATGGATAGCATAGGTAATCATCCTCCCCAAATCAGCGGAAGTTTGCAGGAACATATTTTAGAAACGGCAAACACAATTGATGTAATGCATTCATTCTTTTCCATCAAACAATACTCTCACTTCTCTAACCGAGCAAATTAGAAACACTGGCTATCGCTAGTCGTCGGACGGAGGCTTGATTTGGGTTGCATTTACAAGGGCAGTCATATATTGCAACCCACCATGGTTTGCACCCCTATTAAATTAACAGACCCTACTGAGATATTACACGGATATGGGGTGCAAATCAATGTTAAAAACCAAGATACCCCTTTAAATATTTTTCCAAATGTGCAAATTCTACTAAAAACTCACCTGGGTCAAACATAAGCAAATCATTAAAATGGGCATTGTTCTCTTTGCTGTTAAATCCACCAAATATGATGATTTTATTTTGGTACGCAACTGAAAATAAAGAAAAATCATAGGTAAAAGGTAAAATGCAACATCAAATTATGACTTTTACTAATATGAAAAATAATCTTTACATTAATCTACTCAATTACTTACCGCATTGGTTTCCATAAAACTCACTCTCCAACACATACTAGAAGCCTTTAACCAAACCCAACACCACAAAGAACCATACTAGTAACCATAGACAAAGAATATAACACATCTTCCCCGAAGTAACCTTCTATAAAAAAAAATACTAAACACATCAAAACAAGAAATGGCTCTCAAACAAAAGAATGTGTCCTACAAAACTCCACAGTAACATTATTCACTTCACACTGATATCAAACCTACCACCCTAACATCACACTCCAAAATCCCCACATCCAACTAAGGAAAACTGCTACAATATTAGGGTTCACCTATGCCACACATGAGTACAAACATATATCACAATTAGTCTGGCTAAGCATCTATGAAGATGACCTATAAATCATATCCCAATCTACCTCCGTCCGCACAGCCACCTGAAACCTAAACACATAACTACAGCACCTCTAAAAATGCTCATTAAGACTAAGCCTACCACCCCACAAAAAAACGTATTCAGATCTTCTTTTCATTAAATTTAAAGTGCAATCACGACAAGGTCCATCTGGCAGGAAGTTAAGAGTGGAGATTTGTAAAGAATGTGGTTAATTTTTTTAACAATCCTTTCTTGTGTTCACCACCAAAATCATAAACAGCCCTATTTTTAGGCTCATCTAAAAAATAAAAAACAAACCCAACAAACCAAGACCACAATAGACAAACTACAAATCTGGGTGACCAATTGAGAAGCGACAAAAATCAACCTGGTGACAGATGCAGGTTAGACATAATAATTAATAACCAGTGATAAAGAAACTATTTGAGCTTTGTTTGAGCTAAGTAGCATGAAAATGTTATGTAGACTCTAATTAAGTGAGAGATCGATTAATATTAATCACAGTATCCAGAATACAATCATTTTTCAAACAGAGAATGCATATGAGCTACATATAATAGCAAAGTACAGAATGTGATTAAATAACAAACCTAGTTGTGTTAAAGGGATGAGATTTAATGTCTTATCTACTTTCTTTGAATTTAAGACAAAATTGAAGGATCACACTTATTGTCTGCCAACTTTACCTGCTGAATGTGACCTTCTGCCTATAGGGATGTCGCCACAAGCCTGGATAAAACTCCATTCCTGATGCACAGGATCAAAAACATACATCTGAGAGCCATAATCTCCATCTCCATCAATATCATGCCAGCCATTTGTAACTTCTCGACCGCCCCACACATACATGAGAGAATTCACTGCAGTGGCTGTATGGAAGTCTTTATATAGTGGTTTTGGCTCCTGCAGAAATGAGGTAAATTAAACACTATTTACAAAGACAGAATTAAAATTTCATTTTATGGAGTCAACTTTAGAAATTTAATTGACACTTTATAGTATTACCAAGTCAGTGCTAATAAGAAAAATTATCACTTAAATATTGTGCTTATTTTTTTTTCAACTGATATTTCTTCAACTTCACATAATGTCCTACCAGCTTTTCTGTGCTTCTACTCATTTGAACACAAATTTACAAACCACACCTACACGGCTCTCATTACATAATAGATGGGCTCATGCAATTTGTGCATCTTCCCAGAACTGGATAAACCCAGTATGTAGTTTCTTTTATGGTGACTTGAGCTCTGTATCATTCCCACATTTTCAATTCCTTCATTGATAAAGATTGAGGGACTAAGAAAATAAATCCATCTGGAAAAGAAAAATGAGAAGACCCCATTAAAAGAATGGGGGAATGTGGGTATGCAATCTTTACACACCCTATTCTTTGTGTTAGCTAGATGAGCCTCAGTGTATACCCCATGAGGGGACATCCTTACACATTTTCTGTAGATGCATTCATTGGTTTTCACTTTAGATTAAAAAAACAAATCTCACTTGGCTCACATACACCGTTGAATAGTAGGGCTACTACTACCAAGAAGTGCTGATAGTTTGCATCATCAGGCCTTGTTTTCATTCTGGTCCAGTACAATTTCTCAGGCAAATCTGATGCAACCCTTGTGTGAACCTAAACAAAATGTGCGTCCCACTGATCACACTTGCTTGCTACACTCCACGCATGTAATTCATCACATTTGGGCATAAAGGGTTAAGAATGAAAAGTTTGCCCAAGAAAGAAAATTTCTTCAGTGAATTTTTTGTGTGTGGATCTATCAAACAAGAGTAAAAGAACTTAAGAGCAATCTGTCCAAGGGCCATACCAATCTGTGACCACAATACTACTGACAGAGCAGCCTTAGTGGTACTAAATAGGACTATTGCAGCATGTATGGGGGTGCTAGGCATCATTGTAGCACTGGCTATCTCAGATATGGGGAATTACTTTCGTTTTGCAGCGTGTAGTTTATTGGAATGGTTCACACATACTATTGTAAGGCAATGTGCTTGTTTTTGCTTTCATGGTGTGTTGCAAGCAAAATTGGGTGATGCTGAGGCTATATTGGCATAGGCAACTGTGGGGCAGATATAGTGCTTGTAGGTATGGGTGATGGATTGCTTAGATTGTCTTAGTGGGGTGACTGCACTTGGAGTGTTTGTTTTCTTTATATATTGTTGGACTTCCAGGCCAGCATGACGCCAAGCACTGTTTGTATTTTGTTTAAAAGGAGCAGGGTGATTTGTGCTATGGGATATGGAGGACATTTTGAGGATGAGGGAGGCATGTCATGAGGGTTAACTCTCCTCATCTTGAGTGACTCTTCTTCCTTCCACCTTTACAAGCACCGAGGGATCTAAATGTATGAATTCAATCCTCACTTTCATGGTTATGTTTAATACCCTAACATTAAATTTTTTTCCCTCTCAACCATATTTTGCACCACCGCAAAAAGAGTTGTTGTTTTTTTTAGTGATTTGAACCATTTTAAGTGCTTTTTAAAGTTATCTTTCTTAACATTTAAGAGAACATCCTATCATGCTTCGCTACTTGTCTTTTTTTTTCTTTAAGGGGTATTCTATTTCAATCTTTTTGACTGAATTGAAGAGTTCTTAGAGAAATAAAACTTACACTTTCATTTTAATTATTAATAAAGGGTAATATATTGCTGACATTTATTTGCAAAAGTAATCTCCACTTTTTGCATCTGATATTAAATCATCCTGGAAGAAGCCCTCAATGGTTTCTACTACAAAAGGGTATCAAAATTCCATTGATTTTCAGAAATTCCTAAAATGATGATAATGAGTGTGTGTTCCTGTATGATTTTAATGTGTCACACCCACCCACCACCAGCATTTATCACTGATTATTTGCTAGGTTTCTCAGTTCCTTTTTTTTTTTTAAATTCAATAATCAGACACCTCTAGTATGTACGAGCTAGATCATCATCCCAGTTTAGAGGCTTTCATTTTGGGGTGTAACGTGTGATGGGAAAAAGAAATGTAGCACTTGGCAAAAAAAATGAGGGGGGGGTTAAATCAAGACTTGTTCCTTGTCCACTAATCTTAATTCCAGATTTTTGTGTTGTGTACTGCTTATATATTGTATGAAAATGCATCCTTTTATAAAAATATATGCTTTGCTTACAGTAAGGCTCATGACTTATGCGGTCTATCCTGCTTTAATTGTCAGTAACCCAAATGCAAGTAGTTGCCCATTTTTATATCTTGCACTTTTACCTCATATCATTCTTCTTCTTTCAGCATTTTCACATCTTTCAGAAATAATTTTAAAAGTACTTCAATTTGAAAGTAATATTGAAATGATTATAGAGGTTTAAAAGACTCACTTTTGTAATTATATAATTCCATATCAGAGTTTCTAGATTCAGAGAACAAATTTCTTGTGTATACACCCCAGGAGTGTCTACATAACCAGCAAATATATACATGGTGTCACCTATGACACATGCTGAGTGACCATCTCGGGCCACAGGCTGCCAACCAGACACTCTAGGAGTGCACCAAGAATGGGTTTCTGTTGAAAAGAAATAAAACATTTCTTAATGTTTATGAATTTGATCAAACATGTATGAAAGAAAGGGTCATATACTAAATCTATGAATCAGGCTTTTCATATTTTAAAAGACAAAAATTGCTATATTAGATTTATAAACTTAAAGTATTGTTACAATTTTTATAAATGATACATGTATCAGCAGAATTTGATAAATAGATATAAATTTACCTTCTGGAAGAAAGTAGATAGAAAAATGCAATTTAAACCTGAGATTTATTTTCAACTAATTTTGAGTTAGTGAGGGAATGATGCACATCTCTTGGCCAAGGTGCCCCGCCCCAACTCAATGATGAAACAAGAACAGGCCAGCATAACACTCATTAGAGTAACTGATGTCACGAGGAGGAAGTTTTCTTGGGGGGGGAGGGGGTATCAGGAAGTATTTTGTGTTTATTTACACCAACTAGTGATCAGGTACAACCTTGGTATTCCAAGGTTGTACTATCCCTGCCCTAGTTTATAGTCTGACAAGGGTCATAATTTTGCTGGGGCCCCAGTTGGTCTATAATCGGATATAGACCCACTGGGGGTTTAATTTTGCTGGGGCTAGCCAGAGGTCCAGTTGGTCTATACCCTAGTTAAGCAAAAGTTCCATCAATTGGTTGCCAGACCTCTATGTCCACTCTCCCTTTGGATTGAACCTGATACCTTAAAGATAGAAAATCAATGCTGTATCCACCACCAGGCTATGAGTCCACACCATGGATAGCATTTAGATGGGAAATTAAACTAGAGGAAGAAAATCATCTATGATGGGAAATAAGATACTTAAATCTTGACTGACAATGTCATCACTTGAGTACTTTACAAAGCTAATTGTTATTAGTTACTAATTGAACAAATGACAAACTTCTAAACACTGGCATTTAGTGGAATAAAGACTTACTTGTATCAAAACTGTGGAGTTTGTTGCAAGCTTGCCTTTCATTTCGACCTCCCCAGAGGTAAATTTTATTTTTATATGTAACAACAGTGTGCCCATATCTCTGAAATGGGGCATCCCCATCTTTGGTTGAGTAATCACATACTTTCCACCTTAAAGTAACTACAAAAGAGAGGGGGAAATTAGCAGAAATTATCAATATGTCATCTATATTTTAATGTCAATAATGTATAGTTTATATTTAATATACTAATATATAAGTGTTTAATAATTAATTTTATAGGAAGTCATATATATTGAATAATTCATAAATTATTTAATTCAAACCCAAACAATAGTTGTAATGTGTTTTCTAAGGTAGTAGAGGAGTAATTTAAAATAGTAAAATTTACTAATTTCTAAAAAAATATATACTTAACTTTTTTAACCTAGCCTCATATATTCTATAAAATTCATATACTTTTTATATTATACATAATAGTTTCTATACAAAAAAAAACAGCTTATTTATTGCAGATAAATTAAAACTTATGATATGCATAAGAGAGATTAACATTATCTGACTATTTAGAAAAACTGGGACAGCATAAAAGGGAAAATTATTTGATAAAACAAAATGTAAAAATAAATGAAGTAAAATGTAATTCAGATGAAATAAGGAAGTACAAAAATTTGGATTAAGACAGGGAAAAAAAGGAGTAGGAATTGAAAATGGTTTTATATAGAAGAAAGTTGATGCTATGTTTAGTTACTCAATTGCACTACCAATCCCTTTTAATTGTGGCTGAGGTTCCCT
This sequence comes from Ceratothoa steindachneri, assembly GCA_963969495.1. NCBI lineage: Eukaryota > Metazoa > Arthropoda > Malacostraca > Isopoda > Cymothoidae > Ceratothoa > Ceratothoa steindachneri. Next base: position 50,934,765 of record OZ018321.1, on the reverse strand, counting down.
AACAAGATACTTTTGAAAGGGGTGGGATAATTGCTAATAATGTCTTGTCACTAACCAGTAAGCATAGGAGCACTTTATGGCTTCAGAGAGAGCCACCCACTGTCTATATAAGCCTCAATCAGTGAGTCCATAGACACTAGTTATACATGGTTGTATATTATGATATATGTGGTTGGAACTGCCTGGGTATGTCAGACTCGGTGCCCAAATATTGCAAGATTTAACATTAACATTTAATCACTGAAATTGAAACTAGCCAACTCATTTTAATATTTTCTAAGTATTAGATGAATGCAAAAGTTCTACTACCCATCTTTTCAAAACTATTTATCTAAAAATGGGTGCAACTTTTAAACATGCCCATTAATATTTCCTCATAAAACTTAGTATTTCCAATTTTATATTGGGGCAAAAATTGTATAACAAATTTTATAATCATTATCTAATTAAAATCTCCATGATTATCTATCAATTTCTTATATTTGTGATACTGTGACAGTTCATGATTTTATTCTCTTAATTTTTAGCATAGCATTTTGGTATAAGAGTTTCAATAATATGGAAAAACGAAATCAGTGATGAAAGTATTTTGTCTCAGTAAAAAAGATAAAAGTAGATTAAAACCACAATAGCTCCTGACACGCCATTAGATTTTGAATATCAAGAAAATAACCAGACAAAAATAAACCTTTGCTTTAAGGAAAGAAATGATGAATGGGAAATACATTTGGTCTAGAGAATTCTTGATAGAGTAAAACATAAGCTTTATCAAAACATTTGAGTTATACCTAAATAATGCCTTATCTTTTCTTTATAAATTTGCTGATAAGCAAACAATTTTTTCAAATCTCGTTTGGAACCTTTCTATTTTGCTCAATTGCTTCTTGTCAGGAAAAAATGTTAACTTTTTCTGTATTTAAATTTAAAGCCTCTTCAAGTCCTTCGAGTATAAGATTGGTGCAAGAATTCCTTATTTTCCATCTTGATTTTTGTTTTCATAAACAAAAAACTTCAAGCAACTTATTAGAAAGTGGGTTATTGTGTACTTCAAGCATTTATTGTCACTTCTAGAAGCTTCAACTTTTAAGAAATTTAGATAATCCCTTAAGTTTCATGCTTTATAATATTTTCAGGTTCTTCAAATCCTTTGAAATTAGCAATTGAGTTGAGACTAATTTTTTGGCAAATGTGACTGTCTCTTCTCTGAAATTCTATTCCAAGCATGCTTCATTATGTGAATTGTATCTTAAAGAAAGCTTATGCAAAATCCTTTAAGAGTAGGACATCTGTCTGGCTTTAATGAGTTGAAAATATTTGGAGCAATATGCTTTAAAAGTTGCAAGAACACCTTGGTCCATAGACTCAAGGAATGAGGTTGTATTAGGGGTTAAAAAATAATTTTAACATAGATGGTAGTTTTGTTAAGAAGGTGGGTGTATTAACCAAAATTAAAAGGACATGGAGACATGGAAGGGAATTTTTTTGCTCTCACTATTGTTTTACTTCAGGTTTTCTCATCTCATACTAATCTTCAAAAAGTGAGGCAGTGAGGCAGTGGATCCAAGCCTTTTTATTGGATTTCCATGAGAGAAAGATTACATTTTGTTGTTGTTTTAGTGCTCTTGAGTTTTCTGACCTATAAACAAGCAGTGGTTTGAGTTCTCCATCTGCATTGCCACCAAGAATTAAAGTAAGCCACCTTTTGCAATTTTAAATCTAGACTGATGAATTTTCTCTTGCAATGCAGCAGCTCCTAGATGGCATTTTTTTCCCCCCCAAAAATAAACCTGTCTCCTCCACATTGAAGATTTGAGCAGGCATGGAATTTTATTCAATTTTCTCCTCTAAGAAGTTTAGGTGCAAAGATTTTGCTGCTTCACCCTGTAACTTAACAGTACGCCACCCTGTTCTTTTCTTATAAGGCTCAAGCCATCCACTGCTTGCAGCAAGTTTCTTTGCAGTCTTCATTGAGCATCACAAAAATGACTGCCTTTGGGCTTAGGTAACAGGCATGTTTAATTTCTTGTCTGAACCCTAATCTGGTTCACAGTATCTGTGAAACCACAACTACCATGAGCCAAGGAGATTATCTTCTGCTGGATTCCTTGACATGTTTATTGTTAGGATTGCGGGTCTGTGCAGCAATGAGGGAGCTGGCAAGTCATAAAGCAAGGTGTGGTGATTCCAATGCCCTAAGAGCACTCAGGGTGCTTTGAGTCATTAATAATTACAATCCAGTCTCTGAAGCAGACCCAGAATTATCTCACACATTGAGTGGTGTATTGTAACCAGCTCAGCCATGAAGATGGACACTGCTGGATAGAGACCCACCGACTTCAAGCAGAGGGTAAACAGCATGGACATTGACCCCTTTTTTAGATTTAGAGCCATCTGTGGACACTGGCATGAATCCAGTGTGATATAAAGTGGGTTCCAAAACAGATGGGTGGATGATAAAAATAATTAAATAAAAAAATATAGAAAAAGACAACACTGAATCAGTATACCTATTTGTGTAATTGAGGAAGTTAGATTGAAATAAACATATATTTTGCAGCAATCTTGAATCGAGCAAGTGTAAAAATATTACAGGAAACCTCTGATTATAAGATGAGTCATTCATTGCTATAAGGTCTGCGCTAATTGAAAATGTATTAAGCAAATTTGAAAATCAATGAGAAAAAAGATTAAATAAGTTGAATGAACTAAGAAACCATTTTTTAAGCAGAACACAGAATAATAAAAACTCAGGGGGTGTACTTTACCCTTCCATTTATTCTCAAACAAAATTAAAAATAATTTCCTTTTATTAGCTTACAAAATTAAAGCCACATTGATTTTTTTTAATGAAAATAAATCATTATATTGTTTGGCATCTTCTCTTCCTTTAGTTTCTTATAAATTTTGTAATATGAAAGCTCATTTGCTTAAAGATTGTGGCAAATTTGGCTGCTACAATCCATATCATTATCAAAGAAAATTGTTATTTCAAAATGTCTAATTTTCTAGGAAATTTCACTAGAATTCTCGGAAATTTCCTTTACAAGAATGGGATTCTCTCCCATTATCTTTGAAATGCTAGATTGAGGAGATTGTCATGACTAAGCTCCTCCTCTATGGGTGATTAAATTATATTTTTTGAAAAGAAACATCTCTGAATGTTGTAATTTCTTGAACAATAACTTTCATTAGCACAGTGGGGTAGCAAAATGTTTCCAGACAGTTCTCGTATATTTCTTTATGAGTGCAAGGCAGTGCAAAATGCCTTTGATCGCAACCCATATGTTTGAATTTTTCCAGTATATTCTTTGATTATTTATTTTAAAGTTCTTCGGAGGTAAAATACCATGAATGTATTCAATTACCCCTTGGTTCATAGATGTAGTATTAGGTGGTAAGAAAATAACTTTTATATTCTCACACAAATCATAGAGCATCAGGTTATTCAGGTGTATTATCCAGAATTAAGGCTTTAAAATAAAGGTTAATTTAAAAAAAATAATTTGAACCAATCTTGAAAAAAAGGTCTTCTGTGACCCATTTTTTTTTATTTGACCTCCAAATAACTGGCAGGCAATTATGATTTAAATCTTTTAAAAGCCTGTAGATTTTGCAAATGATAAACTATCGTTGGTTTCAATTTAAAGTTCACTGGTTTCAGTCCTCATATCAAGCTGCTGTGTTGCTTCTTATGAGGAGAACATCCGCCAGGGCAAGCCCCAACTCCCTACCATGTGATGCCCAGTCACGGTGGTAACCTCCCTAGTAAATAGTGTCAGCTTAAAAAGAATCTGGACAGAGATTCGAACTGCCGACCCAGCGATTGCCGGGCAAGCACGCTAACCACTATACTAGCTGCAAGAGTATTTATATGACAGCCATTTTTGATGCTCAATTGCTGGAAAGCACAGTATTTTCAGCTAATAAAAGTGTTAAGCAATTTTCTTGTTTTGCCAAAAAAGTCTTTGAGGGAATTCTCTTCCAAAAACAAGTCTGGTTTTATCAATGTTGAAAAATTTGCTAATCAATTTTCTTCAAAATCTCTGCCTCTTACTCAGCAGGTTCACCCATTATGCAGACATTCTGCAAGTTCATTCTTTTTTTTTAATAATCAAACCATCCTGAGCTAGCAATAAATTCTTTTTCCTACTTTCATTTTATCCACCTTTGATTTCAATGAAGAAAAGAGAATTTAAGCCTTTGCTTTAATAATGTCTTAGCCATGAAATAAATTATTAATGTGATATAAAAATACTTAGACAAGACTAAACTCCTCATAACTTAAATATCATGTGAGAAAAGAAACTAGCTTGATCCAACAAGAGTATACTCATTCAATGGAGAAAATGAAAGAAAAGACGGATGAAAATGACTAGGGCTAATGAAATTTGTATAATATTAAAAAATGGGAGTGTAGTCAGTATCCAAGGTATATGAGTAACTCACCTGTATCAAGTATATAAACATCAATATTCATAATTTCTTCAAAGTTTCCACCATTGCAATACCCTCCGAATGAATAAATTTTATCCCCAACAGCGACTGCTGCATGGTTAACTCTTCTGGGACCTCCTTCTAAAGCTACAGTCCAATACATTCTGAATTTAAAGATTAAATGAAAGCTGGAAAAACAATCCTTTTAATAGAAACGCACATGACCGTATTAACTTTGTGGCTAGGAATATTAATATAATAGTCCATTCATAGATAGTTTGCATATATACATAGTAATGAGTAGGGCCAAGAAACTAAAGAACTGAATTTCTAGAACTATCCAGTTATGAGTATTGAGACCAGGAAAGTTAATTCTTTTTCCATTACATTATTTAAAAATAATGAAAATGAGGGCAATTTGGCCAGGTTTTGAAAAGAAATTCCTAGAAAGTGATATGGTTATGGGGAGATATATTGTGCAACCTGATACACAATTATTCTGAATAGGTCTTGTGTACAATAAAGAAAATTCTTGTAGGGGAGGGGTTCTCATTAATGAACCGAAGCCCTGAATTCACTCCACCTGCCTACCTCCTCCCTGATGCTGTAAAGTGCTTCCTTATTCTGGAGGGGGGGTCAAAGGCCTAGTAGTAGACTAGAATTTTAATTAGGGTGACTTATGCTGTTAAAGGCAGTCGCTAGATAAGTGAATTTAAATAAAAAATGCTACTAACTTTATATCCCAACTACCCAGCACCTCTATACTCCTCTACCACTGGATCAATAATAATAGTTATACTTTTGGATCTATGTTTTGAGGCAATGAGAGGGCTTATTGTGAGAACAAGGTGGCTATTTGAAGCTTTGCGCTGCATTGCACCTAACTCACTCTCCCATGTGGGGAAACACTTTTTCTGAATATATATACCTTTTTTAGCTAATTATTATTAGTTGTGAATTAATATTTGGGACCTTTTGGCTTTGTTGGGTGGTGTCCTCTTTTTTTTTTTTTTTAAAGAAATTTTGCCAATGAAGAAATGTTAGACACTGATTTTAAAAATGAAATTTATTTTGGGGAGAAATTGACAGTTAAAAGGTTATGGTTGGGTTATTTTAAGTTATGTTTACTTCAGATAACTTAAATTAACATCTAATTTGAACATATCTATTAAATATTTAATGTATATAGAAATGAAATTAACATTTAAACTCTGAAATACAATGCAAAATCTTCCTGAATAGGTCCTTACTTTTGTAACTCCTACGGCACAAAAATTCACACACTATCCAACATCAAGTGATAAATCCCACAACAGCATTTGTTTGAGTGTTTCACTAAACCCCCTGGCTCTCAATTTGCTGAGTGTGTGTGCCTCTCTCCAAAACAAACTTGACACTGTGATTGATGGTTTTGTTTGAAGTTGTACCTTGAAATATGTTTTATGACTGTATGACTTCCACATAGCGCTTATGATTGTTGTGTTTCTAGGTTGACTGGAAGCCTTAATGCAATTTTCTGTCTGATGATTTTGTGATTGAACAGCGTAGAGAAAAACCTTGCGAGTTTCCTAGCAAACCCCACCAAATACCTACTTTTATGAAAGAACTCTTCTCCCTGTTGTACTTTTTCTGTGAAAACATTGGGTTCATTAATCTCAATCACTTTACCTCACACAAGTACAGGGAGTCCTCAATTTATGACATCCTTGACATACAGCATTTTATAGTTGTTGCCACGTGGTGCTATATGAGGAATACAGCTTTGTTTACATTGTATCCCATATTAGATTGTGCTACATTTGCTTTATTTTATTTGTGATGTCTTTTTAGAAACTTTTTTCTTTAAGATAACTAGGTATCTAATAATTACTGTTCACCTAATGCAGCCATAATACAGATGCACAGCAATTATTATACTTATTTTCAAGAAAAAAAATACATCATGTGCTAGCAAATATCCAACTTACAATGAAAATTGCATTATGTTGCGCCATAGGAATAGAACTCTGATATAAGTCAAGGACTGCCTTGTTGTTATCAACTGACATATTTTTACCTATCTCCACTCCAGTTCTTTAAAAAATCTAACTGTAGTCATCCAATCACCAATGCATAGATAAATACAGCTACTGTGGAAAACAGAAGAGTGCCACCCTCAAACCAAGTTCCTTTCCTAACACACATCCATCAAGCAAAAAGGTACTCACTCAGAAAGCATCACCGAACCCAACCATAACTTTTTAACCAACCATTTCTCAAAATGATGGATTTCCTTTTTTAAATCAGTGTGTAAAACTGCCCCATTGACAAAATTTCTTTAAAAAATGACACCATCCAACAAACCCAAGAGGTCCAATATTTGTTAAAGTTCTAATACTTTTATTATTATTTTTTTTTAAAATTCAAAAGAGTATTGTCGCATACTACACAGTAAAGTAATAATATATTCTTGTGCGATGACTAAAATGTCATTGGCTGGTAACATATCCACTTAAATAAAATAGCATGATTCATCCAAAAGACTTAGGGTAGGTAATTAGTTAGAATACCAGTGCTAGTGATTTTACTTACTAAAACTATACTAATGTTCTATGGGTTCTGTTTACCTTTGCAAGATATACTAATTTAAAATTAGAAGTGATAGGTTATATTTTCAAAATTATGCAAAATTTTAAACCTTATAAATACTAGCAAAAATCCGCCCTACAGCATTTTTTACTTCACTCACAAAATGAAGAGTGTGTAAGAGAAAAAGGTATTTTATTTCACAACATTCAAAATTGGAATGCAAGAAAAAAAAATCATTTCACAACAGTTCAAGTCCCATTCTCAAAAAATATTTTTAAAATGCACAGATACACACACACACATGCTAGGATCAATATAATAAGATGTTCACTGTGATGCCATCCTGGACTGTCATTATAAGATGGTATCACAAACAAATATTTTCAGTTTTCTAGGTTATTTTAACCAATTTTCAGTGTAATTAAGAAAATGCAGATATTCAATCAGCATATAAAACTAACCAATACAACAACCTAACCTCTCAAAGAGCATGTCAAGGGCCAAACTCTGACTACAAGATAACATTTGCTGGGAAAAAGCCTTTACTAAGCTAATCAAGCCTTTTTTTTTATTTACAAATAGCCTAACGAGTAATTTATAATTCCAATTGAGTATTTATTCACTTCTATCAAATTTAAAAGAAATTCTAATTTTGCTTTGAAAAAATTGCACATGCATTGGTTGGTGTTGATACAAAGATACACAAAATAGTCCAATTTATTTTAACCAGCTGTTTAAAAATACCCTATTACTACATATTTAATATAAATGGACAATTTTCTCATAATTTCTTGGTGATTTTTAGAGCGGTCAGAAGTCTGAGTGTTCTTTCAATAGCTACCGCATGGCTTCTATTATGTATTTATGTGCCCTGGTTACTTCTGGACAAACTAAAATCTATAATACATGTCAAATTAACCTAATAGCAAGTGAAAAAATGAGGTAAAATTTTGTAAATGAAAAAACCCATTTTTTTTAATGAATTTATCTCAATTTTTAGAATTAAATTTTATTGACTAAGCTATTTGATACTTTTGTCACATTCTTATGTTGCAAACAGGGCCAAAATATTTACGGAGTGATACACTCTGACATAAAAATATTACTTCTAAGAAACTATTACAAAGAGGTACAGTATGATATATATATATATATATATATATATATATATATATATATATATATATATATATATATATATATATATATATATATATATATATATATATATATATATATATATATAATATATATGTATATATATTATATATTAATTTTAAGAACTTATCTGGTGACTGCCTACTTGGAGGGCAAAAGTCACCATACTCAGGCTACAGCCTAATACTAGGCTAGATTAAAAAAAAAACCAGCTAACATGTAAATAACAAAGATAAAAAAGGAACAAAGGCAAAGACAGAAGCTAAAAAACAATAACAAATAAAACAAAAACAAGCCTAAAAGCAACCAGGAAGTGCGCTCTGGTACCGAGGATAAGCCCACCCCCCCACTAGAGCAAGAACATGCAACCTACAACAAGAGTCAAATAAAGTAGAGGAGGCCAGCCTCCTCCAAAAGTCATATATAACCCGTAAGTCTGTATACAGGAAGCCATCCTGAGTACGAGGGACAAGCTGTAGCAACCACACTCATCAATGTTGACGAAGATCACCCAGACTTTGGACATTCAACAAGAATGTACCAAACAGTCATAACAATAAGGTACTGATGAGCGCGCCATCAAATGGTGGTGTGTCGCATGAGTATGCCCAATTCAGAGATGACAGAAAGCAACCTGAAGCTGTTGCAGCATCGTGGGGTAGGTCCATGGTACCAGTCACAACACAGTGGCGCATAACATATTAAGTTCCCCTTGGCTATCCACCATCTTCTTTGCCAAGCAGTCTGGAGAGCTGCCATGTCTATATTTCTGTAGCAGAAATCAGAGGGGACTACTATTGTATCATTGTATATTAATGATTTGCAGCATGGCTTTCAAAGGTAATAAAGATATAGCTATTATATATTGATTTTAGTAAAGCCTTTGACAAGGTCCCTCACGAAAGACTTGGGCATAAGCTAGAGAAGTATGGAATCTCTGGAAGAGTTGTGAAGTGGATCAAACTTTGGTTCTCAGGAAGAAAACAGAGAGTAATACTAAATGGGTCTAAGCCCAGATGGAAGTTGGTGGAGAGTGGGGTGCCTCAGGGATCTGTGATCGGACCCTTGCTTTTTATCTTTTATATTAATGATATTGATTCTGGTTTTGGATGCAAAACTGAAATGTTTGCTGATGATGTTAAGCTGTTCTTTCCAGTAAGTAATGTGGAAGGGAACCTAACACTCCAGACAAGCCTAGATAAAATTGTCGCCTGGGCCCATAAATGGGAAATGAAGTTAAACCATAATAAATGTAAAAACAATAGAAGCTTCTCCTATGAAATTGAGGGGATTTAGTTGCAAGATGTTCAAGAAGAAAAAGATTTGGGAGTAATTATAACATGTGACCTAAAATGCAAAATGAATTGCATAGAATCAAAGAACAAGGCTAATCGAATGTTGGGATTGATTAAGAGAAATGTTACTTAGAGAGTAAGGAAGTGATTAAAAAATTGTATACCTCATATGTTCATCCACATATTAAATATTGTGTTCAGGCGTGGTCACCCCATTATTAGCATGACCTTGATATGCTGGAGGGTGTACAGCGTAGAGTGACTAAAATGATACCTAGTCTGCATAGACTCCCATATCTTGAAAGATTGAGGAAATTGGGAATGTTCTCAGTGAGAAGACAGTATGTGAGGGGAGATTTAATTTTTTGGGTGGGGAGGCTATCTGGCGACTGCTCACTTGGGCGTAAGTCGCCGCAATCACACAGCCTAGCTCTAGGCTACTTTAAAATAAGAATATGAAAACATAACGATAAAAAGGAAAGATGACAGCAATAAGGAAGCAAGCTCCGGCTTGGGGGGAAGGTCCCCCTCCCCCCAGCCCAGGAGCGTACGACCTACAAAGAAAACAATAACAAAAACAAACAAACAACAAAACATAGTTAAATAAAAGGGAGAAGGCTGGCCTTCCCCCAAAAGTCTACAAGTCCACCAGTCAATGTGCACACACTCGTCCTGAGTACAAGGGACAGGCAGTAGCGACCCCACCCATCCTGGTACTGGGACAGGTAACGTGCGCGAAGATCGCCCAGACTGGGACATTCAATAAGAATGTATCAAACAGTCAAACAACGTAGTTGTAACAATAGGGCGCAGGCAAATGCCTCATCAAATAGCAATGCATCACACAAGGTGTGCCTGATTCAGAGATGACAGAAAGCGACCTGAAGCCATTGCAGCATTGGGGGATTGGTCCATGGGAACAGTCGTGTCGCAATGGCACGCAACTTTAAGTTCCCCTGGACTATCTCCCATCTTCTTTGCCAAGAGCTGCCCGTATTCCTGAAATGCCCTCAGCAACCGTGCCACAACACGGCGGAAGTCCCCAGCGTCAAAGTCAGCTGACGGTGGAATGTACGCAGAAGTAACAGTATACCTCTTATCTAGGTCAAACTGCACAGCCATTTCCTAAAGAGGTATCTATAAAGTGAAAAGAAGAATGGAGACATCATGCTGGGCGTAAACCGTGCATCCCCCCTCCTGGGAGTGCAGGCAGGGAGCACGTGCCTAGCATGGTTCCTGCAGAAAAATAGCTAATGGAGAATGGGATGAGACGAGCCTCCGCAGCTCCTCCCAGTTATCCTGGAGGCCACGGCAATTCCATTGAAGAAATATAACCTCCAGGCCTAGCTGGGAGACACGGAGGCCCTCTTCGAACAGAAGACCACCAGAATGGACGTACGCTTCCCGGAGGCAGAACCCCAGGCGCTATTGGCTGGACAAAGCGTTGTCGCCTTCGAGGACTTATTGGGGGAGGTTGGGCACGCCATGCAAGTCTTTTCCTCCCTCTGCCCTGAAACCTTAGGCAGGCGTCACAGCTTCGGAGGCGGGGGGCCATCTTTTCAAGGATCTATCGCCTCTCAGCCCAACACTAGGCGTGGACCTGAAGATCCTTTGTTGCTGTCCTCCTTTCGGGGGACAGCTTTAGGAACCCCGGAAGATGGCCTGGCGACCAACTTCAGGGTGGTTGCCTCCTGTGAGTCTAATGACTTGCCAGAGGCGCGTGGCTGTTTCTCCTTACGGGACATGGCCATGCTGGGGGAGGGTGTGAACCCTTTGTGCCACCAGCTTTACCAGGGGAGAGCCAGCAGAAGGGCTCCGAATGGGCGCAGAAATAACCGTGCTTGTTGGCCTGGATGGGCCATGAGCAGAGGGTATCTTTCTAAACATTGAGGCATAAGACGTCCCAGGCATAGCTTGCGTGCCAGGCCCAAGTCCATAGCCTAGCAGAATGAGAGTCGATCCTGGGCCTAAACGGCCAGGATTTCTTTTTCAAGGATATGCACCACATTGATTCGAAGAAGCGAGGAGCGGCTCTCAGCCATTGAGACACTTGGGCACACACAATTTGGACTTATCATGTGCAGCCTTGGGGCAATTTACACATACTTCAGGTGACCCCGAATTTGCACATCTACATGAGCGATTCATATGGCTGAAGCGGTGGTAGTAGTAGCACAAATGCCTTCACGTGGTAGCGGTACCAACCAGCATGCACCGACTCAGGGAGCTTGTCACAGTCAAATGTGACAAAGAGTGTAGGGGTGGGTCTTGAGGTCCCTCCTTGTTTTCTCATCACACGTTCGACCTTGACCGCCCCATGGTCGGCCAGCTCTAAGGCGATGTTCTCTATGGAGTAGTCAATGAGTTCCATCGCATAAACTACTCCTTTCACAAAGTTCATTGTAGTGCGGTGTCACACTCAACGGGGTGCCATCAAGTGTCCAACGAGCACTTATCTTGGCCGCCTCAGAGAGATCCGCCGTGTTGGCCAGAAGGCTCCCGTCCGAGAAATGGGTCACCTTCGGCTCTCTGATGGATCATGTTGCCCTTGGCCAACTTGCTGCTATCAGTGGAGTGAATAACGACGAAGCGTTTGAAGCAAGCAGGCTCGAAAACGACAGGTAGCCTCTGAATGTGGGTCTCGATGTCATCGAGGCTCTGCCCTGCACATTTTTGTTCTTAGTCATAGTCAAGGGCTCCACACCTGGGGGGACAGATCTTGGCTTGGTGGCTTACCGATGTGGCAGCAGACCCATCCGGCCCCGCAGCCCCCGAGTCATCTTGGTCTATTTCCTATTTTTTTTCTTTTTAGGAGAGAGGGCAGGGAATGAACCCGCTTCTCCCCTCCGCCGGCAGGAGCCCCCAGGCCAGATGGATGGCCTCAGCCAGGTCCTTCTCCGAGATAGAGAAGGGAAGGTCCTGGCAGTCGCAGGGGCACCGGTTGGAGGAGATCCCTGCCCTCCTTGTACTGCCTTGCAAACCCAGGCTCTTTGAGGAGGAACTTGCATAGAGGCACATTCGGGTTCGGTGCTTGGTGCCGAGCCCAGATTCCCTCCCATGGAAGGCCCTACCATCTGAGGCTGGGTTGCCTCAAGGACCATGTCTATCTCAGGGAGGGGGGGGGGGGGCTCCAGTTGGCCATCCCCTCCCAGGACATTGTAGGTCCCGTTGGCAGCGTTGTCACAAGTCACGTATGGGGAGGCACAGGCCTTGACCCAGCAAGGTTCAATATTCTTGCCAGCAGGTCTTTTGAGGGAAGCGACCAAAGGGGGCTGGCTTCCCTCTCCCCCCCAAGGGGGTTTTCCCTACCGAGCCGCTTCAATGGGAAGCGGTCAGCTATGGACTGCCTGCTGGATTTCTTGGCAAGGATAAGGATAAGAATCCACACCCACACATCATATTTTTAATTTGTAAATTAAAATGACTTCTATATAAGGTGCCAACATAAAAGCAATACCTAAACTTCAATCTGATCTGATCTGAACTGCTTTAATCTCAATTAAACTGCCCCTTAGACCTATCGGCTACGCGGAAGACTAAAAAACTTCCAAATGAATAAACAAGCTTTTAAAGCACCCTTCACAAGGTATATCAGGACTATGAAAGAGAAATTAATAGGGATTTCAAAGGACAAAGGAGAGTTGAGATAAACACGCGGTGAATATACAATGTATGTGGGGTTATTTTTTAGTTTATTCCCGCCCTCAAATTATGTGAGCGCTTTGTTATAAATATCTTCTTTTTTTTAAATACGCCAATGCTATTTACCTGTTTCAGTACTTAATGTGGACAAAGCTCGAATTATCATGTTATGACGAAAAATAGATTGGCTGCCATCTTGGAATCAAAAGAATTTAGTTACAAATTAAGTTAAACATTCTATATAATACAATATGATGCATTTGCTATAGCCTAACAACCCCCCCCCCCAAGCACTTTTTTAATTTGCCCATGAAAAAAAACATCTACATTAAAAGCAATTGTTTATATATATATATATATATATATATATATATATATATATATATATATATATATATATATATATATATATATATATATATTTAAAAAAGAGATGAATACTGGACAAGTAATCCACCATCTACAAGATAGAATAGAATAAAAAAGGTAGTTAGAAGAAGAGAAAGTTGCCAAAGGAAATTAATTAAGGCAAAATACAAAATGTTTTTCAACAAAATTTGTATTCAAGAAAGACTGCTATCCAACTACACTAATATATATATTAATATATACTAAAAGCAATTGTTTTCGACTGACCTTCGAACAGGTAGCACGTGTTTCGTAGAGCTCTCAGAATATTTTGATTATTTGATATACTTTGGTGTGTGACATAAACATAAATATTAAGTTATTAGATCATATATTTGGTTAATATAAGGTAGTTAAATTGTGGTTATTTTGTATGAATTGTGGTTATTTTGTTTTGGTGAGAAAGTGACTTTTGTTTACTCTGGTGGCCATCTTGATTAGCAGGTTTTAAACTTGCGCGCACAAATTTGGGTCAAATTCTTGTTGTTTCGTAAGTTTTTGTTTCTACTATTGTTCTTGTTTAAGTATGGCTGACTGTTTGGATGTAGAGAGTATGCCTTTTGAAAGTAGTGTGTATGTAGTGTGCGATGTCTGTGGTGTAGAGAGGAGAGTGAATGTGTCTGAGTGCCATGTATGTGCTTTGACTGAGGAGGTGAGTCGATTACGTGCGGAATGCTTGAGACTGAACGATTTAGTGTCTGAAGTGAGAAGAGATGCAAGTGTACGTTTGAAGAGTCAGATTGGGACCAGGAGGAAGGAAGTTAGGCCTAGAACAGGGACTGGAGAGAAAGCAGTAAGTGAAGTAAGTGATGATGAGTGGTGGGTGAAAGTGAACAGAATAGATAAATTAGGACAGGTTAGGTGTGTGAATGAGAGGGACATGGAACCTGTCAGGCTAACTAACAGATTTGATGCCCTGAGAGAGGAAGAATTTGAAAGAGATTTGTCTGGTGTGGCCGTGCCTGAAAGTAGAATAGGAGGTTGAGTGAGTGAGAGCAGGAGGGAGGGTAATACTAGGCCTAGAGTGAATAGGAGAATGACTGAGGTGATTGTGATGGGTGACTCTCAGATTAGGTATTTAGATAGGAAGTTGAGTGAAAGTAAATGGAAGGGAGTGAGAGTTTGTCTGCCGGGTGCTGGTGTAAATGATGTGTGTGAGAGGTATGATAGGTTGGTGTCTGGGTGTGAGAGGAAAGCAGTTGTGATTACACATGTCGGAGTAAACGATGTAAAGAAGGTGGGTACTTGTGAGTTACGACAGCGGTATAAAAGGCTGATTGAAAGGATGTGTGAAAGTAGAGTAAAAGGCGTTGTTTCAGGTGTGCTTCCGAGAATGGATGTGGGGATGGAATGGTTGTCTCGTGCAATGGGGTTGAATGAATATGTAAAAGGTTTGTGCGAGGAGTCAGGATTGGTGTTTGTAGATGTTTGGAGTGGGTTTTATGTGAATAAGGGTTTGTATGCGATGGATGGACTCCATCTGAGCCGAGATGGGGTTGAGGTTTTGTGGCGGGAATTAGATAGTGTTATTAGGTCTTTAGAGGCGGGAAACTAGGTTTTGATAGTGGTCAGGGAAATTTAATGGCTCAAAGTGAGGCAGGGATAGGAAGCAAACACAGATTTGTAGAAGGTAGGCAGGCTAATGGAAGTGCTTTAGGGTTAAATTACTTGAGTAGTGATAGTGGTCAGGAAAATACAAGAGTACAGGGTCGGGGAAGGAGAGAAAGGAGATGCAGAGGAGATAGGCCCTCAGGTGTTTCAGGGATAGGTGGGCTGAGTTGTCTTTACACAAATGCTCATAGTCTTAGGAATAAGAGGGATGAATTATTTAGTTATATCATTCATGAAGATATAGATATAATATGTATAGTTGAATCATGGGTTAATGAAAATATACTTAATGATAATGTCAGTGAATTTGAACTAGAAGGTTATACTATGTACATTAGTCAAAGGAGAGATAGGACTGGTGGTGGGTTGATTATTTATATCAGAAATATCATTTCTTCAAATCTAAATAACTCTATAAAGCAAGGAGAAGGTGAATCATTATGGATAGATATTAAGGTTGGTAAAAATAGGAAAATACACTTGGGAGCTTTTTATAGACCACCAGGACAGAATGATTGCATTGATGAGTTAATGATTAGGGAAATAAGTAAGGGATGCAAAGAAGATACAGTTATTCTTGGTGACTTTAATTTAACTTCTGTAGACTTGGAAAATATGATAGCAAGAGATAGAGCAAGTTGTAAGTTTATGGAGTGTTTTGAGGATAACTTTTTGACCCAATTTGTTGATAAGCCAACAAGGGGTGCCAATATATTAGATCTAATTCTTTCAAATGATGATCACTTAGTTCAAGGATTGAGTGTAGTGGAATCATTGGGAAACAGTGATCATCAGATGGTTCGGTTTAATTTGCAAATAGTTAAGGGTAGAACAGCGAAAAACTCCACAAGAATTCCAAATTTTTATAGGGGAGATTACGATAAATTACGCAGCATGCTAAATCAGATTAGGTGGGATATAGAATTCCATGGAAAGAATACTTATGAGATGTGGGATATTTTTAAGACTATATTAAACATGGTTCAGGAACAGTGTATTCCGATGAAGTCCATTAGGAGGAAATGTAGGAAACCATTATGGTGGAATCAAGAAATAGCTAATAAAGTTTCAGAGAAAAAAAGGGCATACCAGAGATTACAAAGTGAGAGTAGTTTAGATAATTTAAACCATTATAGGTCAACCAGAAAAGAACTAAATAAGATTATTAAGAAGACCAAAAGGACAGCAGAAATTAATTTAGCTAAAAATAATAATAAAGATCCTAAAAAATTCTTTAGCTATTATAGAATCAATAATAAATCTAACAGTGATAAAATAGGGCCTATTAAATATGAAGGGGTTTTTGAAAGAATCTGATGAGGAAATAGTAGAGGTCCTTAATGATCATTTTGCTTCAGTATTCACAGAAACCAGTTAGATTAATTAGTGATAATTCTAGGTCAAGGGATGTAGTGATAAATTCTATTAATATAGACAGAGAAGAAATTAAAGAGTTTATAATGCAGTTAAATACTAGTAAGGCATCTGGCCCTGACAACATTCATTCTAGGATACTCAAAGAAGGTGTAGAAAGTATTGCAGTAGCTCTTGAGAAGATATTTATTAGATCACTAGAGTCTGGAGAAATACCAAATGATTGGAAATTGGCAAATGTAGTGCCAATTTTTAAAAAGGGAAGCAAAGAGGACCCAAATAACTTTAGACCAGTAAGCTTAACTTCTATAGTCTGTAAAATTCTTGAGAAGATAGTTAAGAAGGGAATTTCTGATCATCTAGAGAGTAGCAGGTTAATTAATGATGCTCAGCATGGTTTTAGAAAAGGTAGATTGTGTTTAACTAATTTACTGATTTTATGGATTATGTAACTAAAGAATTAGATAGGGACGAGAAAGTTGATGTGATCTACTTAGATTTCAGCAAAGCTTTTGATAAGGTTCCACATAGAAGACTAGTTCATAAATTAAAGCTGCATGGGATATGTGGGAACATTTTAAATTGGATAACTGAATGGCTGAAAAATAGGAAACAGAGTGTTGTACTGAATGGAGTTAGGTCAGAGTGGCGGAATGTTATTAGTGGTGTACCTCAGGGATCAGTTTTAGGCCCTTTATTATTTATAATCTATGTAAATGATCTTGGGCAAGGTGTGAATAGCAAAGTATCAATTTTTGCTGATGACACTAAATTGGCAGCTGTAGTCAAAGAGGTTGAGGGTAGCTTTAAAGTGCAGGGTGACTTAAATAAGTTGTTAGCTTGGGCTCAGAAGTGGCAGATGACTTTTAACCTTAATAAATGCAAAGTTATTAACATGGGGAGAGATAATAGGGAATTTAGCTATGAGATGGATGGGTATTGGCTTAATTCAGTTGAAGATGAGAAGGACTTAGGAGTAGTAGTAGATAGGTCACTGAAATTTTCAAAGCAGTGTATTGAGGCAAAAAATAGAGCAAATAGGGTGCTAGGTTACATTAAAAGAAATGTTAGCTACAAGAGTAAGGAGGTCATCCTTAAACTATACAACTCTTATGTCAGGCCACATTTAGAGTACTGTATACAGGCATGGTCACCACATTTTAGACATGATATAAACTTAATAGAGTCAGTACAAAGGAGGGCAACAAAAATAATACCATCCCTGAAGCACCTTGAATATGAAGATAACATAACATAATTACACGGATGACAAAAGCCACAAGGGCCTATCAAAGGTCATCCGCCTCTGTCAAAACCCACCCACAAAAAGCACCATCACCAGGGGAAGACAAAATCAAAGTCCCCCACAATATAATATAACATTTTTTTATTTTTTTTTTTTATTTAAGGGGCTATCTGGCGACTGCCGACTTAGGCATAAGTCGCCGTAAACAAACAGCCTAGTTCTAGGCTACTTCAAAAAATGGAACAGGGAACAACAAAAAAGAAATAACAATAACAAAAACAACAACAAAAATTAAGCCTGGTTAAAAAAAAGGGAGAAGGCCGGCCTCCCCCCAAAAGTTAGCAAGTCCACCAGTCAAAGTGCACGCACTCGTCCCGAGTACAAGGGACAGGCGGTAGCGACCCCGCCCATCCCGGTACCGGGACAGGTGTCGTGCGCGAAGATCACCCAGACTGGGACATTCGACAAGAATGTGCCGAACAGTCTGGGGGACGACGCAGTCGTTGCAATAGGGCGCAGGCGAGCGCTCCACCAGATAGCGATGCGTCACACGAGTGTGTCCGATTCGGAGACGACAGAAAGCAACCTGAAGCCGCCGCGGCATTGGGGGATAGGTCCATGGGAACAGTCGCGGCGCAATGGCATGCAACTTTTATGTGAAGACAGACTCAGCGCGTGGTAGAGCCCCGCTGACTTCAAACAGAGGGAATACAGCGTGGAAGCCGACCCCCTCTTGGGACTTGGGGCCATCCGTATACACTGGCACGGTACCAGCGTGACACGATGTGTGCTCCAAAAAGGTCGAACGCAATACTCCCGGCGCAGTACAAGCTTTGGGAGCAGAGGCGTCCTGAGCAGAACCAGGGGCGCCATCGGCCCGAGAGCTATATCTACCTCTCGAAGGAGTTTCCTGGCCCTAAACCCAAAGGGCTTAGGGTATGACTGGCGTCTCTCGGGGGCATAGGCGCCATCGAGATCAGCTGCGAATGATTTGAGACTGTTGGCGACTGAGGGAGGCAGCGGGCTCGCGCATACAGCGAGTGGCATCTCCCCAGCATCGACCAACATGCTCTCAATGGGGGAAGTGCGGAAGGCACCGGTCGCAAGGCGAAGGCCGGTGTGGTGGATCGAATCCACCTTCCGCAATAAACGCTCGGCTGCGGATGCATAAAACTCGCATCCGTAGTCGAGCTTCGAGCGAACAAAGGATCGATAAAAAAGTAAGGCGGTAGCCCTATCAGCGCCCCAAGCGCTGAACGTCACGGAACGGAGAATGTCCATGGCGCGGGTACAAGAGACCCTAAGGCTGCGAATATGAGCCTCCCAGGTGAGGCGTCGGTCGAATACAAGACCAAGGAAACGGTGCGACTCAACCACATCCAGGCGCACCCCATTAAGAAACAAATCTGGGTCGGGGTGAAGCCGTGGATGGCGGCAGAAGTGCACCACCTTAGTCTTGGCCAAAGAAAACCGAAACCTGTGCGCTTCGGCATAGCGAGAGACGCGGTTCAATGCCTGTTGGAGTCGACGCTCCAGAGTTGGCATCTGGGCCGCGCCAAAAGAGATCGAAAGGTCGTCCACGTAGAGCGTAGCGAGAACATCTTCCGGCAGCACCGAGGTGATGCCGTTGATGCTCAGGGCAAAGAGTGTGACACTGAGGACACTTCCCTGCGGGACACCCTCTTCCTGCTCCTTTGGGCCGGAGAGAGCTCCCCCCACCCGTACGCGGAATCGACGATCTCGCAAAAATTCAGATATAAACATTGGGAGGCGTCCCCTCGCCCCCATCGTGTAGAGAGTCTCCATGATACCGTATCGCCATGCGGTATCATAGGCCTTCTCCAGATCGAAAAACACCGTGGCGTAGTGCTGTCTACGAAGGAAAGCCTCGCAGACGGCATTTTCCAGTCGGAGCAGAGCATCCGACGTGGAGTGGAACTTGCGGAAGCCGCACTGTGCGGAAGACAGATGGCCTCCGCTGTCCAGGAAAAAATCTAATCTAACGTTTACCAATTTCTCCATCAACTTGCACACGCAAGAGGTTAGAGAGATTGGGCGGAAACCGGTCGGAGTAGAGTGATCTCTCCCCGGTTTGCGAAAGGCGAGCACAGTAGCGATTCGCCAGGAGTCTGGGAGAAGACCTTCCACCCAGATCCTGTTGAACAGATCTAACAGAAAGGCCATGCCTCGCTCACCCAGGTGTCGAAGCATGGCGTACGGGACATCGTCCGGACCATGGGCGGTGTCCGCGCACGAAGCGAGAGCGGAACGCAACTCACTCACAGTAAACTTGTCGTTGAAGGGTTCTCCGCCACTGGAGGTAAAGTCCAGCCGGCGGCCTTCCGCGACATCACGACGTGCATTGAATGCTGGCGGAGCAGCATCACGGCTAGAGAATGCGGAAAAAGCGGTCGCTAAGGATTCCCCCACGGACGCGGGGTCTGAGATTGCGGTCCCATTCTCCTGGAGAACGGGAGGGGGGTCCTGCGAGAACTTGCCCCGAATCCTTTTGACTCGCTTCCACACCTCAGCTAAAGGGGTCTTCCCGTTAAGTGAAGACACGTATGCCCGCCAAGAAGAGCGGCGGGCGTGCTTCCAAATATACCGGAACCTAGCCCTAGCCCGACGAAATTCAGCGACAGTGAAATCGTTCGGGCGGCGCTTATAGCGCATGTAGGCATAACGCTTCTGTTTGAGGGCCGTCTCACACTCGGCCGACCACCATGGGAGTGGTCGGCGTGCAAAACGGCCAGACGTCCAAGGAATAGTAGTCAGGCCCACGGCGATGAGGTTGCCGGAGAAGAACTCAACGGCCTCATCTACCGACCTAAACTCCTCGACTGAGATAGAGAATTCAGTCATTTCCTGAAATGCAGGCCACCGCGCCCGCGCCAAGCACCACCGAGGTGGTCTCTCAGGCGGCAGTTGCCCTGAAAATGATATTTGAATGGGAAAGTGATCACTACCATGGAGGTCATCGACCACCCCCCAATCAAAATCAGGCTGTGCATCCGAAGAGCACAAAGATAGGTCAAGGCAAGAAAATGAAGCGGTTCTCGGACAGTGATGCGTAAACTCATCCACGTTTAGGACACCCATCTCAAGCTCTTCGATCAGATCGGCAAGGACTTGTCCCCTGGGATTTATGGAGTAATCTCCCCAGAGAGGATGCCTGCCATTCAGATCTCCAAGCAAGAGATAGGGCCTCGGCAACCGTGCAACGACGCGGCGGAAGTCCCCCGCGTCGAAGTCAGCTGACGGTGGAATGTACGCAGAAATGATAGTATACCTCCTATCCAGGTGCAGCTGCACAGCCACTGCCTGAAAGGAGGTATCTAAAGAGAAAGGAAGAACGGAGACATCATGCCGGGTGTAAACTGCGCATCCCCCAGCCCGGCCATCCCGCGGTGGTGGGGTCGCAAGACCCTTATACCCCGGGAGGGCAGGGAGGGGGCACGCACCTAGCATGGTCTCCTGCAAAAAAATAGCTAACGGGGAACGGGACGAGACGAGCCTCCGCAGCTCCTCCCAGTTGGCCTGGAGTCCACGGCAATTCCATTGAAGGAATATGCCCTCCAGGCCTAGCTCGGAGGAGACGCGGGGGCCCTCCTCGAATTGAAGACCCTCACGGGAATGGCCGTACGCTTCCCGGGGGCAGAACCCCGGGCGCTGTTGGCCGGACAAAGCGCTGAAGGCGCTGTCGCCTTCGAGGACTTATTGGGGGAGGTTGGGCTCGCCATGCGAGTCTTTTCCTCCCTCCGCCTCGAAACCTTAGGCGGGCGTTGCGGCTTCGGAGGCGGGGGGCCCTCTTTTCGAGGAACCACCGTCTCCGAGCCACTCGCTCCACCTCGGGGCGTGGGCGAAGGAGCCGAAGCTCCTTTGTTGCTGTCCTCCTTTCGGGGGGCAGCTTTAGGAACCCCGGAAGATGGCCTAGCGACCATCTTCAGGGGTGTTGCCTCCTGTGAGTCTAACGACTCGGTGGAGGCGCGTGGCTGTTTCGCCTTACGGGAAACGGTCACGCTGGGGGAAGAGGGGGAGCCCTGGTTTTAGCAGGGTATGAGCCCTTTTTGCCGCCAGCTTTACCAGGGGAGCGCCCGGGTTGGGTAGAGCCCGCAGAAGGGCTCCGAATGGGCGCGGAAACAACCGTGCTCGTTGGCCTGGATGGGCCGGGAGCAGAGGGTACCTTCCTAACTATTGAGGCATATGACGTCCCAGGCAGAGCCGGGCGCGCCAGGACCAAGTCCTTTGCCTCGCGGAATGAGAGTCGATCCTGGGCCTGAACGGCCAGTATTTCTTTCTCAAGGAGATATGCACCACATTGCTTCGAAGAAGCAGGGTGCGGCTCTCCGCAATTGACACACTTGGCCACACACGATTTGGACTTATCGTGTGCGACCTTGGAGCAATTTACACAGACTTCGGGTGACCCCGACTTTGCACGTCTACATGAGCGATTCGTATGGCCAAAGCGGTGACAGTAATAGCACCGCCGCGGAAGTGGCACGAATGCCTTCACGCGGTAGCGGTACCAACCGGCACGCACCGACTCAGGGAGCTTGTCACAGTCGAACGTGACGAAGAGTGTAGGGGTGGGTCTCGAGGCCCCTCCCTGTTTTCTCATCACACGTTCGACCTTGACCGCCCCATGGTCGGCCAGCTCTAAGGTGATGTCCTCAATGGAGTAGTCAACGAGTTCCCTCGCATAAACTACTCCTTTCACAAAGTTCATGGTAGAGTGCGGCGTCACACTCACCGGGGTGCCATGAAGTGTCCGAAGAGCACTAATCTTAGCCGCCTCGGCGGGATTCGCCAGAAGGCTCCCGTCCGAGAAACGGGTTACCTTCGGCTCTCTACCAATTGCACTAGCTAATCCTCTCCTCTGATGGATCATGTTGCCCTTGGACAACATGGTGCCATCAGTGGAGCGAATAACGAGGAAGCGTTTGAAGCCAGCGGGCTCGAAAATGCCAGGTAACCTCTGAATCAGGGGCCCCGATGTCATCGAGGCTCCGCCCTGTGCACTCTTGGTATTAGTCTTCTTTGTCAGGGGCTCCGCAACCGGGGGGGCAGAGGGGGCGGATGTGCTGATCTTGGCTTGGTCGCTTGCCAGAGTGGCAGCAAACCCATCCGTCCCCGCAGCCCCCGCGGATGGAGAGGAGCCCCGAGTCTTTTTCTTTTTCGGAGAGGAGGGCGGGGAATGAACCCGCTTTTCACCTCCGCCGGCAGAAGTCCCCAGGCCAGATGGACCAGCCTCAGCCAGGTCCCTCCGAAATGGAGAAGGTCCTGGTTGTCGTAGGGGCACCTGTCGGAGGAGATCCCTCCCCTCCTTCTACTGCCTCGGAGCCCTCAGCCATTTGAGGAGGACCTTGCATAGGGGCGGATTCGGGTTCGGTGCTTGGCGTCGAGCCCGAATTCCCCCCCATGGAAGGCCCTACCGTCTGGGGCTGGGTCTCCTCAAGGACCATGTCTATCACAGGAGGGCCTCCAGTTGGCCATCCCCTCCCAGGACATCGCAGGTCCCCTTGGCAGTGTCGCCAGTCTTGTATGGGGAGGCACAGGCCTTGACCCCAGCAAGGTTTAATATTCTTGCCAGCAGGTCTTTTGAGGGAAGCGACCGAAGGGGCCTGGCTTCCCTCTCCCCCCTAAGGGGGTTTGCCCTACCGAGCCGCTTTGATGGGGAGCGGCTGGCTAAGGGCTGCCTGCTGGCTTTCTTGGCAGTCCCCTTGAAAAGAAAAGATGGGACTGCCGCTGGGAAAAGGGAGGTGCCCGAAAGCACCTCCAGAGAAGGGGGTGAGGGGGAGTCCCCTGCACCCGTAGGCGAAGGAGAGGAGTAAGCCTCCTCTCCGGTTAGAGAAATATGGAGGGTCCCCTGTGCAAGCACAGGGGGGGGGACCTCCATTTTTTCGGCGGAGCTGCCCAAGGGCGGCTCCGTCGATGAGCAAGGGGGAGTTAAAGGGGTTTGGGTTTTTTTTGGTTGTTCATCTATGGGCATGGTGACCCTATTTTTGCCACGGGATGCAATAGCTCATCACCCCTCGCAGTAGCCCGCACTGCGAGAGGTGCTTACAAGCCCGGCAGAGCCAGGCGCCGCCATTCGGGACCACCCCTCCCGCCTGGCGGCCTGGCGGCTCCACCTTGGGCACGGCGTAAAAAAGATAGATTTTGAAGAGGAGAGGAAAAGGGATGTGAGGAAGGTATGGGTGGGGATGAAGCAGGTTGTTAAAAAAAACACATCCCGAACCGGAGCTCAGGGGTTAGGGAACAATGTCCCCTCCCCCCCCAGCCCCGATCCGGGGTGGTTGGCTTGAGAAGAAGGTCAGCATCTACCCTGTGAAATTAGAGGCTGACCAGAGAAAGTTGTGGGAGAGGTTGTATGAAAAGCGACGAGGTAGGGAAGAAATCGGGCTATCTGAAGGAAGGAAGAGAGGCTAAGCTGGGGCCAGACGGAGCGCTGGATCCCGTCAGCACGGCGGCCAGGATGGCAAATCGCCGCGCCCCTTACGGGGATATAATATAACAGATGACAAAAGCCAAGATAGACTGAGGGTATTAAATATATTTTCATTTGAAAGAAGGTGTGTGAGGGGAGATATGATTGAGCTTTTTAAAATCTTTTCTGGGATGGATAAATTGGATTTCAGCAAGTTATTTGAGTTAGAAGGTAGTAATAGAACTAGAGGCCACCACTTAAAGATTAAAAAACAGAGGTGCAGACTGGATGTTAGAAAATATTTTTTCACTAACAGAGTGGTGGATTATTGGAATAGTTTGCCACCTGAGACCATAGACAGCCCAAACTTGAATGTTTTCAAGCGCAGATTGGATGATTATACGGTGATGGAGGGTTAATTTCTTACTTTTGGTATGTGGATATGTTTCTTGACTCATTCCTGTGGATGCAGTTTCTTTTTATTGTATATTTTGGGGGACTTTGATTTTGTTTTTGACAGACTCCTATGGAGGCTTTAAATTATATATTGTAGATGCATGGTTGGACATTCCTATGGAATGTTAAATTGTATATTGTAGATGCATGATCTGACAAAATCCTATGGATGCTTTATGTGGGTGGATTTGATGGATACGGATGACCTTTGATAGGCCCTTGTGGCTTTTGTCATCCGTGAAATTATGTTATATATATATGTGTAGTTGGATAGCAGTCTCTCTTGAATGCAAATTTTATTGAAGACCATTTTGTATTTTGCCTTAATTAATTTCCTTTGGCAACTTTCTCTTCATCTCTTTTTTAAATGAATGTTTTTGGTAAAAACCAAACTAAATTGCCTAGCTTTCGATCATATTCGATCATCTTTGGAGCGTTTTGAAATGTGCTTGCCTCCTTTACTGATGTAATGAGTGGAGCAAGGATCTGGCAGAAAGTGAAAGAACGGTTCAATGGTTTATTAAGTAATTAAATACAAAAGGGGTAATTACATACATTGCATGTAGTTATAATGATAGAAAATAGTGGTGAAAATAGATTTTAGCAGAGGAGGTAAAAGCACTGAGTAGGAGTAGGAAAAGATAGCTTCCCAGAGACATGTAAATCGTTATCAATTTACTTATCTAAGTTAAATTTAAATACTATACAAAGATTAAGGATAATATACAATACATTCTTAAGATTACTGTTGTTATATATTTGTTATGGTTCATTTAATTTTAGTTTATTTTATTCACTTTATATTTACAATTCAAATATTATAGAGAGGTTAAGGATAATTTGCTATAACATAACATAGCATTTGTATAGCAGACCTGCTGCAAAAGTGTTATCATATATCTACTCCTGTCCTCCCATCTCCTTTCTCCATATTCTATATATATTTAACGTAGTTTTTGCTTGGATATCTTGTCTCCAGATATTGGTATCCCACTCTCTTATCTTTTTTTGTAGGTCATCCTTTGATATCTGCCCTAGTTATCTAATATTTAGATTGCCCATATATTTATTGATCTCTTTCATATAGTCTGTTTTCTTGTTTTCCAATGTATATTCCATTATGTTTGTTATCAATTGACTTTTCTTTTCTTTTAATACGTCTTGCAAGAATGATAATTTAATTTTCATTACCCTTGTGATGACCCATGATGCCCCTATCTCTCCTCTTAGGCTGCTTATAGGAGCTCTTTTGTTGGCTGATAATATTGTTCTATTAACTTTGTTCTCCATTTTTTGTATTTTATCTATTTCTCCCTGATTTAGATCTATTACATTTGTGGCGTAGAGTAAGCTCGGTATTACAAGGTTTTTCCAATATGTTTTCCCAATTTCTATTTTATTGCAGCTTTTTGCAATTATTGGGTATGTCATATTTAACATAAGAAGAACATAAGAAAAGAAGGAGACTGCAAAAGATCATTCATGGCCTACACTTGGCAGCTCCTGTTCCAGTCAACACACAAAAGATTTCTTACCAGAGAAAAGTCATCAACATTGTCACCCTTTACAGGAGTTCGTCAGATCTAATCTACAATATACATAAAATGCATCCAGAGGATTATGTCCATTCATGCAACCGCAAAATATAATCTCCCCACTCCTTAGAAAAATATATACATATGTACATAAAAAAGTCAGTCCCATCTAGCAGCTTCATTCATATATTTATCTAATCTATTCTTAAAACTACCCAGAGAGGAGGCTTCTATCACATGCCTAGTGAGCCTATTCCATTCATCTACCACACGATTTGTAAACCAATTCCTCCCAATCTCCTTCCTAAACCTATACTTATCAAGCTTAAACCCATTGCTACGTGTTCTGTCATGTTCACTAAGTATAAGAACCTTACCCAGATCCCCTTTATTATATCCTTTTACCCATTTGAAGACTTCAATCAATTCCCCTCTGACTCTTCTCCTTTCCAATGTATGTAGATTTAGTTTTCTGAGCCTTTCACCATAAGGTAAGTTCCTTAGCCCACCAATCATCTTTGTCATCCTTCTCTGCACAGACTCAAGCAAATCAATATCCTTCCTATAATATGGTGACCAAAATTGTACTGCATAGTCTAGATGAGGCCTAACTAGCGCCAGATAGTTTTAGAATCACTTCAGCACTCTTATTGCTTACACTCCTCCTAATGAATCCCAATATCCTATTAGCTTTATTCTTAGCATTTAGGCATTGCTTTCTAGGACGAAGGTCTGAACTTACCAAAATACCCAAGTTCCTCTCACAATCGGTCCTCCCTAAATTTCTCCCATTTAATTTATAACTATTCAGTGGATTATTTCTACCTATACTAAGTACACTACATTTGTCTATGAAATGTTTGCATCTCCTTATGTATTCCTCTGATGTGATCTTTGAAAGACTTTTTTTTTTTGTTATTAATGGTCACTCCTAAGTACTTTATACTATTGTCTACTTCTATTTCCGCTGGTTGCTCTTTCATGTTAAATATAAATTTGCTTTTTGTTTTATTAATTTCTAGGCCATTTTTTTTTGCTGATTGTTAGAAGCTTTATGTTCTTTACAGCCTCTTCTATAGATTGTGACAATTGGAGTCCATCATCTGCAAAGAATAGAGTATTAATCTTAACATTTTCATCCCTGAACCCCATTCCACTTCTCTGTAGTTCTTCTATTGATTTGACTTGAATGCTGTTCGGGGATTGCTTTTGCAACAGCTCCCCTTTTGGCGTTTCTTATCTTCTAGCTGTAAGTATTTTCCTTTTCATTATCATTTTTTCCAAAATTTCCTTGTTTCTCTACATTTTCACTTCATCTCTTTCAAATAAAAATTTGATAAGTAGTTTTCTCTGGAGTCTTTTTATTCTTTTTCTTTTTCTTCTTTGCGCCCCTTTTTTCTCCTCTTCTTCTTCCGAAGGCGTTTGTATTTTCCTTTCTTCTTCCTTAACCACATTACTTGAGGGTGTCTTCTTTTCTTCTTCGATTAACTCGAGATTGAAAAGACAGGCCGAGTTTGGATTTTCGGGAAACCAAACCTTTTTGTTGCAACCATTCTTCTCAAGAAGAAGGTTGAAATGGGAGGAGAAGGTACCGGGGTTTGTTAGGTTTGCGAGGTGGGCAACCATGACCATGGCCATGATTTCTTGCCCTTCCTTAGGCATGACCAACTTCGTAATATTCGTTCGCGTCGGAGTGGTAGTCCTTGCTGCCGTATCCGCGTACGTGGATTTTTTTCTCTTTTTCTTTCCTCATCCTATCTCTTTTTTGCGGATGGCCTTTTTACGAATTGGGCACCTCATGGCCAGGGCCCTGTGGTCACCCCCACAATTTATACATTTTTGCACCCTTTCCCTGCACTCTTTCCAACCATGTCCGGTTTTGGCACAGTTGAAGCATGCAGGGTATGCAATTGTGCAATCTTTTGTGGCGTGTTTTTCGACTGCATAGCATTTGAAGCAGCAGTCGATTTGAATGTATTCTTCTTTGACGATTTGCTCAGGGCTGACCTTCAGGTAGAAGCCGAGCAGCCCGTCGTTTTTGGCTCGGTTTGCCATATCGATGGTACTGAATACAATCTTTACCACGCTGTTTCCTTTACCGAATTAGTACACTGCTGTGATGCAGGCCCACTCTTGTTTCGCTTCGAGTTCTTTTTTAATATCTTCACAGGAATTTTCTGTGAAGATTGGGTCCAGTTTTGTTAGTATGATGGTCCGTTGGGCAAGGATTTCGTGCGGTATACTTGCTTCAACCTCAATCTTCTTGAGATGAGCTTGAGCTTCGTCGGAAACCAGCCACTCGACGTCCCCCATTGTGCTGCAAATGGTTGCATAACCATTGGGAGTGTCGAGGAGTCTGATCACTACGTGGATCTCTTTATAAATTATTTGTATAACCTTAATTTTTCCGGTTTTGGTGCCCTCCCCCTATAGTACGGAGGGGGATCCTTTTGCAGTCCTAAGGGGCTGCCCCCATGTTGGGGACCCTCTTCTAGTAACTGTTCTTGAAAGAGGATATGTGTACGTAAAGTTTTTGCACGAATAAAAAATTAACACTTATTGTGGACCGCCTTTATATGCGTCCGCCTTTTCTCTCGGTTTTTACACAAAAAGGTTTACACTGCCTTTGTGGCCAATTGCTTACGCGGAGCTTTACCTCCGGTAGACTTGCGAGCTGTCTGGTTAGTGTGAGCCATGACGACAAAACAAAAATTTCTTATGACTCCAGAAAGTGAAAGAAAACGATTTTTAAGGGGCATTTATTCCGCCTTAGTTAAACGTAATCTATTATCATATTTCCATTCATATTTAAATTTGATGGAGACATGCAGATTATTAAAATTATTAAAAAAGGTATCAAAATCATGGTCATTAGGCCATACAGAAAATACATCGTCAATGTACCTTAACCATATAAAGTTAGGGGAAGAAATTGTGGGAAGGAGTTCAGTCTCAAAATGTTCCATGAAGAGACATGCCAATATCGGAGATAAACTATTTCCCATGCAAAGGCCAAATATTTGTCTATAAAACTCATTATTTAGATGTCCTCATTAATAAAGATCACCATGAATTAAAACTTAACGTGACGATATCAAGCTCGATTCTACGATTCTTCTCTTAACATAGCCGATTTAAATACCATCAGAGTTTGAACCCGATTTCGACAAAATCGGATTTCAAACTCTGTTTTGCCGCCTCATTTCGTCTTCCCACCGCCAAAAAAAAGAGGAGATTTGGACGAAACGAACAAAAACTACTTAAATAAGTAATACAATCACCATAAAAGTAATTACGGTAAAGTAAATAACCAAACAGATTACTGTTGAATTTTAATGAAGCACTAGCGTTGACTTCTGAATGCCTAAATTCCCATAAATCTTAGAATTAGGATCTACTAAACATAATAACTGAAATGTATGCCAAAGATCCGTTAAAAAAATGGCACAAGAGGTAGAATGCATAACTGTACTAGAATGTTTATACATTCTTTGCTTTATCGAAGTATTACCAACTTACATTCTGGTTTCTAATTTGAAGTTTTTTATTATTATTTCTCATTAAAGTTATGTTTTTTTTTGTTGTTTTGCATTCTCCCTTTATTTACATTACGGGCCAACATGCAATAGACTAGAACACAAGAGGGAAAGTCCCTCCAATGACCTGCGGAGTTTTGTGATAAGATAATAACTGGTTTTGCATTGATGGTTTCCCATCGTTCAAATCACTTACAAGTGCCTTTGAATGGCTAAATGAAGCTTCTGCCACTAGATGGCGCCACCCAGCGCCAAATCCGATAGCAGATTTGAAATCTCCAGGGTGAATAATCATATGCCCAATGTTCAAATGGGTCATTTTATGGCTTTAAATGGGTACAATAGAACTTTACTCCTTTTTTTTAAAAAAAAAGCGACGTCAAGACCTGGCGCTTCGTCGCAGGTACAAATAATATGGTAAATAGAATAGGAGTTATGGTCGCTAAAATAGCCCACCTCTGGGTAAGTCGTGAAGGGCGGGCGAGTCATCCACCCCGAACCTAACCTAACCATATTCTTGATATTATTATATGTCAACGGGTTTCAGCCAAGTGTTTTCACGCATGTTTACCGTTATATATATAGGAAACTTATAAGAAGTGCAATTGGACACGTGAGCTTGAAACTTCGTGTGTTGCTGGTTGTTTCGTATCAAAACGCATATGGAATTATACAACATATATGGGCAAGTGAAGAGTTAGACTCGTTCTATTATTTTTTTTTATTCTAGCAATAACATTTCTTTTGTTTTGCAGGCGGCATCGATGTCCCCACGTCTCCCCCAAGAACTCAAAATGGCAGCATACGAATCTCATTGGCGACGATACCCAAATGTATTACACATCTACGCAGCACGCCGACTACCAGACCCATGAAAGCAATATGCGAAATGTCACGAGACACCAGCAAAATGCGAATGAGTCGCATATTTCCTTCTCAGACAACTATTCTGATAGCTACCAAGTTTCTAGGTAAGTTATTCAACAATGCTTCCAGTTCCAAAGGACTTCCAACTTATTTCACATCCTAATATCTTTTTTGTTCTCGTCTCATGCTTTATTCCTTTTCATATATACCCACATGGATATGCATATCTGTTAATATTCGTGTACTAGTTAAACTAGATAAATAATTATTATTTAAAAGGTGTCTTTTATGCAAATAATTTCTTGTAACGATTAATTGCATGGACTATTGTTATAGGTTCTTTGTTACAAAAGCTATACATTATTATTTTACAGATATATATATATATATATATATATATATATATATATATATATATATATATATATATATATATATATATATATATATACGAGGGGCAGTCAATAAGTTTTGAAATTCGGATATAAGGAAACGAGATATGAGGAAAAGTGTTTTATTATTTTTCAATATAACTACCCTCGACTTCAATGCACTTGCGCCACTTGTCCCTGAGGCTTCGAATTCCCGACAACCAGAAATCTGCCGACTGCTGTTCAATCCACTCCTGGACAGCGAGCTAGACATCTTTATCATCCCCAAACCGGCGTCCACGAAGTACAACCTTGAGCTGGCGGAATAAAAAGTAGTCGCTAGGGGCAAGATCTGGACTGTAGGAGGAATGGTTGAGCTCCTCGAATCCGCACTCGCGCAGGGCAGCTTGTGCAACTCTGGCCTCCGAACTTTGACGACGTTGAAGTCGATCATGGGGCGTGAGGTTTCTAAGGACCCAAGGGCAGAGACCTTGGTCATGGCCAAATTGTCGGGGATGGTGTTGATAACACTTCCATGTGATATTCCAAGTTCTCGCTCGCTTTCTTCGACCTTCACCCGTCGATTTTAGTGGATCATCCTCTCCATACGGGCCACATTGTCCTCGTTGGTCACGTCTGACGGGCGACCTGGATGGGGATAATTTTCAAGGGACTCATGACCATGGCGGAACTCCCTATTCCAGCAAGCAATGGTTGCATATGAAGGGGCGGTGTCGGTGTACACTGCAACCATGCGTTCATGGATCTCTTTTGCATTCTTGCCTTCCTTGGTCAAAAATTTGATCACTGCGCGGTGCTCAACCTTTTCCATTGTTGAAAAATTTGTGACTGACGATCTGCGATCAGCTACTTCTTCTTAAATAGACGAGGCAGGATCGTGCCGCTGCAGGTCCTGACTTGTCATAACTTGTCCTAACACCCCCACAAAACAGCCCTCCTACCGATTTGCCCTACCGATTCGCAAAACTTATTGACCGCCCCTCGTGTATGTATGTATATATATATATATATATATATATATATATATATATATATATATATATATATATATATATATAGAGAGAGAGAGAGAGAGAGAGAGAGAGAGAGAGAGATATATATTCTACAAGGTTGCTTCTAAGAAAGCGTAATTTTAATTGCAGTAGGAAGGATACGACCATCAGTGACATTCTTATTTATTCGAAGCAACGTTTCGGATTACCCAATCCATCATCAGGCTAAAGGGATAAACACGATACAAATCAAAAGCAAAATAATTAAGATAGTGAACCTATAAAATTAAAAGTATTAATAATTGCAAGTACATATACAGATAAGGAGAGGAACAAATTTATACCTGCTGTCAGCGAGTCAGGGAAATGACTAAGAAATTTACCCCAAATCGGACACGATTATGGGTATTTCGTGTTGGTAGAATATTAACAGGTCTGAAGCTGGTTGGTTGTGGCTATTACCGATAATGGGTGGCAGGTCAAGTCTGAATTTAACGTGGGCGAATGTGTTTTTATGAAGAGAGATTCCAGAATTCTGAGCTGGGTGATGTTAGGATTAGAGCCCAGAATCTCAAAATTATTGATGTTTGCATCAACCTTACACTTTATTATGTGATCTCTGATTGGCGAGACTTCCTTACTAGCGAGAGACTTTCCTGTTCGGCAACTAAGGCCGAGGTGTGCGCAAACCCTCGAGTGTAACGAGCGAATAGTACTACCAATATATGTTTCCTGGGAACATCCAGGGCAAGAAAATTTGTATACAATACTATTGCGCAAATAAGCCGGGGTTAAATCCTTGGTGCGGAAGAAATGACCTATTTTTAAATTGTTAATGAAGGTTATTCGGAAATGTATTTGTCGAAAAAAACTCTGAAGAACTTTTCGGTACCGTCTTGAAGCTTCTTGATTCAGAGGACCGAGATCAGGCATGATAAAATATCGTAAGTCCTTAGGGACATCTATCTTTGCAACCTTATATATATATATATATATATATATATATATATATATATATATATATATATATATATATATATATATATATATATATATATATATATATAGAATGCAGCAATTTTTTAATAATTCCATTTCTGCTCATTTCCTGAAGATGACCTAACATGGTCGAAAGCGTCTAGGAATAAAGAATGTTATTCGCGGATGTTTTTTCTCGCCTCGAAGACCCCGTTAAAAAACTTGTAAGAAATATTAAGAAAATACAAGTTAAAATTAATACCACTGCCACAGCTGTGTACTTCAATATAATATATATATATATATATATATATATATATATATATATATATATATATATATATATATACAGTCGACCCCATCCCCCACGAATATTGAAAAATCGCGGATAGTTGACGCTACCCCTAAAACGCCCCCAACCCTTCCCAAACATCGTAATACGCTCCTCATATTAATTCAAGAAGTTATGTTTTATCATGTTCATGAACACATACAGTACGAAATAAAGTATCAGAACACATTAAATTATTTTATTGTATAATGTCTACTTACCTGGAGATAGTTTTGTTTTGATTGAAGAATGATGATTGATGACTGATGATTGTAGATGATGTTGCCTGTGCAGTTCAATGATGACGATGACAATGATGATGATATAACTGCACAGGAAAGTTGAGGAGATTCTAATTATCCTC